>VZTJ01001264.1:863815-879432 GCA_013397795.1 Orthonyx spaldingii
ACAAAAAAAAAAAAAAAAAAAAAAAAAAGAAAGACAGCTTATCCCCAAATCTATAAGGCACAAAGAACAGATAAGCAGAGAGACAGAGAAAGGCAGAGATAGGCAGCAAAAAGAAAAAAAAAAAGTAGATTGATTTGAGGAATTTGATGGAAAACTGTACCAGAAAAAACATGAATGACACTGAATCACAGAGAACTGGCCAGAAGACCACTGGAACACACAAGTGTAGCTGCTGTTGGGTGTGTTTATGCAGGAAGTTGCAAGCAGTGGGCACAGATGTGGATACATTTCTCTCCTGATCTGTTCTGGTTGGGGGCATGAGGCTGTTCATAGATTGAATTTCCGGGGCAGGCTGAGATTGGCGCCTGCGCACATGAAAGGGCGGCTAATTAAACAATCACCGTGAACAATGCCTTCATTTAATTGCGCTTTTTCTGCTTCCTAAACATCCACAAACAGCTCATGGACTCATCTGGTGTGTTCAGTGGAGCCTGGACTTTGCTACCTCTTATTGAGCATCCACAGCCCAAAGAGCAGGAGCACTGCTTCCAACAGGAACCATTCCCAGAGGGAGGACAATCCCAATCCCTTCCTGTCTTAATGGAGATAATTATTATCTTTCCAATCACTCTCTTTTCTCCATGCTCTGACAATCCGGCTCTGCTCCACCCCACAGAGATTATTTCACACAAGGTTTTGGGGCAAACTCTTCTTGGGTCGTTTCTGTGACCAACAGAGAGAAAAGGCAAGGTCCTCAAGAGGGGATGAGGCTCTTGTGTCTCCCCAGGAGCTGCAGAGGAAGCCCAGAGAGATTAAACTCAGCTAAAATTAGCCCTGGTGAACATCCCCTATGGTCTCATTCCTCCTCCCTGCCTGCATGAGCACACAAATGCTGCTGGAATAAACGCTGGCTGAATACATTTAAAATTCATTTTAAAGGTTCCTGACACTAAAACATTCATTTTTTTGGTAGCAATCCCTTCAAGAGAGCTCAAACACTGGTGGTGGATGTGGCCACCAACAGAAACCGTTCTGCTGGAATGGTTTTCTCCATTCCCAGACAGGTTTTGGGGCAGTTGTGGCCTTTCTCCAGCTCTCAAAGTATTCACACCCCACTCTCTGCTGCCTGGTTTTGTGATCCACCTGTAAAGTCACTGCCATCAGAAAATCCTCATTTCCTGACCGATGTGACAACAACAATCACAGCAACTTCCACTGCTAAGTACAGGCCAAAATTCTTGTGTCTCAGGTATTATCTCATGAGAACTGATGGTCCTGATGGATTTGTGACACCCAATCTGTGGAGTGTGTGCTGGGCTCCTCTCAGTATCCAACAGCTCTTCTTTTTTTCCCTATTTTTGGGGATTTTGGTTTTTTTCACCCTTTTTAAAAATCGTTTTTGCAACACGGAACCATACTTCTTGCCTCTGCTAAAGGAAACACAACGTTTCTTTATCCCATCTCCTCGGATCCAAACATCTCCAAGGCCGTTACTCGTTCTGATTTGCTTCAGATCTACCTTCCAACACGGTTCCCAAGCCCAGGCCAGAAGCGGAGAACTAAAAGGGAAGGGGCACCAGGGCTCTCAAAAGTGCTCCCACACTCTCAGCAGGGGCACTTGGGAAGGGAGAACAAAACCACTGAGCACAGAGAAGGCTTAAAAGTGCTGCACACACACACACGGACACGAAAGAAGGGGGGGGAAAAAAGAGAAAAGAAAGAAAAAAAAACCAACAAAGAACATCATAAAAACAACTTTTTTCTTTTTCCTTTTTTTTTTTTTGTTGCCTCGCAGGTTTTTGCTTTTAAAGCCCAACGCTGAGTGTGATCAATAACCAGCTGCTGTGTATTAAATAAAGGTCATTCCGTGTGCAGTTTGGATTAGAGAGGGAGAGGCTGAGAGGCAGCGAGTGCAGCTTTGCTAATCCAATAAACCATTTATTGCAGCGTCGACTTTCAAGTGCACTGATCCTGCTCCAGACCCGGCCTTGCAGCCCTGGTGTTTTCCTGAGCTCTCTCTTTGTCAAGAAGGCATCGTCCAGAAGGAAGCAGCTGCTCAAATCAACGCACCAAGGTCACTTCTTTAAGTATTTTTCACCCCAGCAGCCGCTGATGTCTTTGATCATCCAAATTTCCTCGTTATCATGGCCGTGGCACTGCTCAGGTACCAAAATTCCCCTTTGCTGCACCCAGAGACTGCGACAACACTGCTGATAAACCAGGAGCCTAAACAGGTCCCTGTGTTTCTCTCAGAATTGTCAAAGCTGGAAAAGACCTTCAAGATCATCAAGTCCAACTTTTGACCAAACACCTCCATGGCCACTAAACTCTAGCATATTGAACCTCATCTGTATTGTCCACCCCTGCCCTCTGACACTCAGTGGAGACCCCTTCTCCCTCCACTTTTACAGACAGGATATATCCAGATATCCTGTACTTTCTCCACCAGCCTCCAAAGGTTCCAGACTCTGCCTGTGGCCACGCAGGGGAACCAGAACAGCTCTTGCGCTCCTCATTTCTTTGTAAACAACTTCTTCCTTCCAGAACACAACTGTTATCCACAGTGATAAATCAAATTCCTTCAGTGGACAACTGGGAGCACAGGTTCCTGCCATTTGCAGCAGCAGGTAAGGACAGAGCTCCTCTGACTGCAGCAACAAGCCAAGAAAAGCAGTGGAAAATAACACACATCAGCCAGGCTGAGCTGTGCATCTGCTCTGAGTTCAGCCTGCCACTTCTGTCCCTTGCTCAGAGCAGGGCACGGCTCAGGGATAAAATCCGAGCAGGCTGCAGGCTTGTTCCTAGAAATGAGGAAGAGAGGGGCTCTCATGCTGCTGGGGGTGTTGGCAGTGGCAAAATTGCCACTGCCAAAAGTTTGGAAGTAACCCAAGGGGGAGCCCTGTCTGGGAGCTGCTGCCCCAGCCCAACCCCCGGGAGCCACCAGGGTGGGGAGAACTCTGGACTCAGCTCTTAAATTTATACTCCAAAGGAAACCAGGTAAGGCAAAGCCTCTGGATTTGGGGATGGAGGCTGATACAGAACCTCAGGTGGCAGCAGAACCTTTTCTGGCAGCAGCAGTTCTTAACTCACCTCTCCTACTGCATCCATCGACTGCTCTGTTCTGTGCTGGGTCTCCAAAGCCCATCCCCAGCCTTTGCTGTTCCCCAGACACCCACCAGCCCTGAGACACGACCCCTCTGTCACCCAGCTCCTGCCCCGTGCCACACTCAGCAGTGCTCAGTCCCTCTCTGCTCCAGCTGCTGCCTCGAGGAGTTGCTGAGAAGAGTCACTCTGCTCTCCCTCATTCCTGGGAGGATGCACCAGCCTGGGCTGAAGCCATTTTAACAAAGAGATGAACTTTTGTCCTTCCTCCACAGCAACGCAGGGCTGCTGCTTGGATTTTTGTGTCCTGCTGCACTGAAGGACAGGGCAATGAGATTAAATCAAGCGTGGTTTTTTCTTTCATTTTGTTCAAATCTGGTTTTGCTTTTTTTGTTTGCATCCCCAACCTCTTTTTGCATCCCTTGCCTGGTTATTGATCACGACCTTGGGTAATTTTGGTTTTTTTATTTTCACTCTTTACTTAGATGTATTGATAAGGCATACCCTGCCCGTTCCTTCAGTTTCTTATCTGTTATTCCATCTTTGGATACAAGTTTGTTAAAAACCAGAATGCCAATAACCATGTTCACCTGTCAAAAGAGAAACAACACAACAGTTTTGTTCTCAAGTGGCTCAGGTCAAACTCAGTAACACAGAAGGGGCTTCTCCCAAAGCCAGGTCACACTTCTGCAGGCCACCACCCCTCGTGTCCCCTGTCCCCCCTGTCCCACCTCCCCTGGCCGTGCATCAGTGAGTTCAGGAGAGCAGAATGCAGCTGGCAGCAGATCAAAGAGGCTGGAGAATCATTCAGGTTGGAAAAGACCTCCCAGATCATCAAGTCCAACCCTTAACCAGGTCTCCATGAAGCAGCACAGAGTAAATTTCTCAGATTGCTGCAGGGCTGCTCGAACCCCACCCTTGCTTGAGGTCCTGCAAGGCAAACTCCAGGCACAACAACAATTTTTTGGGCTAATCCAAACAGAGAGTGGCCAGTACAGAGGAGAGCAGTGGGATGACCCCGGCTGCTTCCCAAAGCACCTTCTGGAGCCTGTGCTGCCACAGCAGCAGCATTAAGAGAACGCAGACAACGTGTCAAGAGTTCTCTCCTGGTGAATCACCACTGCTGCTCTCAAAGGAAGAGGCTGAGGGGCACTGGAGCAAGCAGAAACATCAGCTGCTCTGGTGGGGCGATCTTGGGAGAGGGCACAGCACAAAGGATACCCCAAAAAAATCAGTGGGCAAAATAATTCCATGCAGTCCCTTTTGCTCAGGGTGAGAGCAGGGATGTCTGTGCCAATCAGACATAAAAATCCACAGCGAAACACAGGCTGGACAGAGCTGAGCTCCTGCAGAGTGATCCCAAGCTCCTCCCTGTGCCTTTCCAGCTGCATCCACTGCTGCCAGCTGCACCTGCTTTACAAACCTCCTCCAAACCTCAGCACCACCAGCACCACCCCCTGCGTGCAGGCACGGCCCTGATGGTGGAAAAAGGTGACACTCTCCTGGTTTTGCTGTCAGTGGAACTGCTGCTGCTGGTGGTAGAACCACGTGGTCGATGCCGTTTTGCACGTGGGGCTTGCAGGGAGATGTTTTAAGGCCAAATTCAGAGATAAATTCGTGTGGCTTTATGTGTTCGTGAGTTTAAGAGACCCTTGGGAGGTGGTCCTGAGAGACACCAGGACCAAAGGAAAGGACCAAGCCTCTGCCTAATTGCCTAAATCATCCTCAAAAAATGATCAACTTTTCTGCTGGTCTCACC
This sequence comes from Orthonyx spaldingii, assembly GCA_013397795.1. NCBI lineage: Eukaryota > Metazoa > Chordata > Aves > Passeriformes > Orthonychidae > Orthonyx > Orthonyx spaldingii. Next base: position 868,677 of record VZTJ01001264.1, read on the forward strand.
AGCTCACTGATGTGGAGCCCACAGCTGGGAATCCATGGGAAATCTCAGAAATTCTGGTTATTTCTGTTTGCATCAGCCGCTGGGTCAGCGGGCAGCTGCGAGGCCGTTTCTAGAGTTCACCACGGTGTTGATTCAGAGAAACAACATTGGCAAGTCAGGCACAGTGACAGAGCCAAGGACCAGCAGGAAATCAAAGCCTGGTTATGAGCTTGGAAAGAGAGGGAGCACTTTGAAATCACTGATCCTTCACTGTGCAGGAGGCTGGGGAGTGCAAGAGAGGTTTTTTTTTTTTAAGGTGCAGCCAGGCAGGAGGAAAGGTGGGGTTGAAGTGTGGCTGGATCTCTCCTAGGGCTGGCCAAAGTGTGCATCCTCATTCCTGTGGAGCAGGGGAGATGACAAAGAGCAGTTCTGCAATGGTTTTAATCAATCAAATAAATAAATCAATCAATCAATCCAGTGCATTGATCACCATGATCAACATCCTGCTCTGATCCTGGCTCCACTTGTTTACTAAGTCAGGGACACAACATGGATATTCTTCTAATAACTTGAAAAGTAGCTTTAATTCTTTATCTCTGGGATAACATCCGGAAGAAAAGCCTCAAGTCTGAGATTCCTGGAGATATCCACTACCTGACCACTGATGGCCTGACTTCATTCCCTGAGCCTCTCCCTGCCTTCAGCCTGCACACATTTATCACCAGGCTGCTCCACGTGAGCTGGGCGAGCAGAACTGCTTCCAACAGCTCCCTGTTTAAGGCAGATCAGGAGTTTTAAGAATAAAGGTCAAACCTTTATCCTTAAAACCTGCAGCTGCTCAGTGTCAGTGGCCTGACTGTGAATATTGCTGAAGCTGCAGGCCAACCATCTTCAGAGTATTATCAACGTATTGAGCTCATCTGTTTGCAGGTTCCCACTTCCAAAAAAGCCTTTCCACGCTTCTTCTCCTTCCCCAAGCTCTTTGGTGTCTCCACCAGGGCAATACTCATTTGTCACTTTGGCCAGGGATGAGTCAGGGAGCCTGAACGAGGCGTGTGGCCTCTCTCCTGGTGCTGATGAGGGCCAGACACCCCCAGAGATGATTCACCCCTTCCAAATATCAGCTGGATACCACCACTTGCATGTGCTGACCCCTCTGTGAGGACATCTCATTTCCTCAGCTCGATGCTGAGGCAAAACTCAAGATCCCAAATGGAAGCAGGCTCCTGTGTTTTCCTCACACTTTAAAAGTGTGAAGGAAAAAGAGAAGGATCCCTTCCCTTGTTGTTGGCACAACAAAAGCAAGGATGGTTTGAGGCAGCAGAGCGACTCTGGGCACTACCAAAGCTTCCTCCCTCCGAATCACTGTGTCACAACCCCACATTAAAGACCTCAACTCACACCAGTTTTGATTTCTTGCAGAGGAGGGGCCACTGCTGGCTCTTCTCTTTGTCACCTCGATGAAAGGACGGCACCAAGGTGCTTTGATGTGCAGTGACAGCGCTGAGAACAGAGGCAGCCTGAGCTTCTGTGGAGTTATTCTCCCGTAAGCTCCTGCTGCGGGGCATTTCATCCCCCAGGCACTGCACGGAACAAAAGCCTGGACTGAAAAAGGAATTGGGAGTGTCAACAACCCCGTTCCTGTGGGATTCTCCAGGGCTCTGGAGCCTCAGAGGGTATCCATTCCTCCACTGGATAAAACACTGGGCTGGAGAGAAACTGCAGAAAGATGTGGGGGCTCAAATGTGGCTTTAAAGCCACGGGAAATTGCTGCAGGAGGGGTTTCCTGGAGGAGCAGCAGTTCTCAGATTCTTTCCACCCTGAGATTTCTCATGGCCAGTGGGGCTTCAGCAGCAGGGAGGGAATGTCACCTCCTGAGCGACACCTTAAACTCAAATAAAAACAGGCCAAGGTTGGTGTTGGGGCTGTGTTGGAGCCAGGGGTGATGGGACAGGAGAACAGACTCCCATCATGAGCTGGAGTTCAGGAAAGCCCACTTCAACACTGCCATCTCTTTGAATTCCAAGCAAACGTGACATTTGTAGGGTCAGGAAGGACCCTCTCAGCACTGATTTGAAGATTTCCATTTCACCAGCAAACAAGGCAGCTGCTCACATGCACTGGCCTGGGACGGACCAGGAATAAAAATTCACTGTGAGGGCTGAAAACCACCAGGAACAGCATTTTCTGAAGGAGTCAATGTCAGAGTTTTCCACCATCATCCTGCACTCCCACCCAGACAGAGCCAAACCAAGGTAAAACACGAATCAGATGTCAGGGGGCTCCAGAGAGGACAGAGGTGTGAGGCTGAGAGCTGAGGCACGTTATATTTCAGAACCAACCCCACCCCAAACTGTTGGCTTTGCTCGTTATTCCTGAAGGAGGAAGCTCCTCAAAACACGAGTGGAAATAAAGAGGGGCATTCTTAGGTTGAAAGAACAAGGAAATTGCTATGAGATATAGAGGGAGAAAAAAAAAAAAAAGCTTTCAAACAAGCTTAAATACCAAAACGACAGCAGCCGCCGGTCCCACGAAGGCATAGAGGAGCCCTCCCTCTAACGACAGCCAGCAGCTGGAAAATGAAGAGAGAAGACAAAGTCACCCAGTGGCAAATGTCCCCAACAGGCACATGCTGGCTTCTTCCCTTTGCCTGCAGAGTGCAGCCTGGGAGGTGACAGCCCATGGCAAACCAAAAAAAAAGAAAGAAAGAAAAAAAAAATAATAAAATCTCAGACTTTAAATCAAGTTTGGTTCCCATTTCTCCTGAACTTGCATAAAGGCTCCTCTGCCTGGGGACCTGCCTGCAGGATGACATCTGACAGGGGAATTCATGCAAAATTGAGAAGAGTGCTCTGTTTCAGACCAGGTCCTGGGAGCAGCTGCAGCATTTTGCTGAGATGATGTTCCTGTCCTACTTACTCGGGCGAAGGAGTAGAAGGAGTGGGAATTGTCTCCTGCCCATCTGCTGACCCCTGTGTCTGGCAGGGGCTCAGGACATTTCTTCTTTCCCTCTGACATTGCCCCCACGGGGAAATTTAACAACACAGCACCGAGGTGGGAATTCACAGAATTCCTTGAGTGGAATTCCTTAGAAAATGAGCTGAATGTGAGGTGTGTGGTGCCTCTTCTGGAAAACAAATTGTTCCTTCTCCCTCACACCACATAACCTGAGAAGGACATCTCCCTTCACCACTGACCAGATGTGGAATTTAGGCTCCTGAACTGCCCCTGGTTCCTTCTCAGACTGAGGGAGCTCTTGGTTGAGGCCCTGGAAATGCCCAAGGCCAGGCTGGACAGGGCTTGGAGCAACCTGGGATTGTGGAAGGTGTCCCTGCCCATGGCAGGGGTTGGAACCAGATGACCAGGAAGGTCCCTTCCAACCCAAACCATTCTCTGACTGTTTGTTTTTCAGGTTTGACTGTGAAGTCAGGAAGGAAACATTTTTTTCTCTGTGAAAGGATGAACAGAGCAATTGTGAAATCTCCATCCTTGGAGACATTCAGAAGCCACCTGGGCACAGCCCTGGGGCAGCCACCTCCAGGTGACCCAGCCTGGACCAAACAAATCAGTGGCTCTGTGACAGCCATGAACATCCACAGCAGCACTGGAGCTGAAATTCCCATTTTTTTTGGTGGGGAATCCAGCAATTCAGGGCATGGACACACAAATCAGGAGCTCCAGGGCAGGAGAGGATGGGAATTCACACTGTGTCAGCAGCCCCCGGGAAAGTTTGCACGCTTTGACGTGGCAGAACCCTGGAGAAAATGTGGGATGGAGTAATCCTGTTTCAGCAGGAAACAAGCGTGCACTCAGCACAGGAGAAGAGCAGGAAACCACAAAGGAGAGGGGACTTTCTGCAAGCCTTTAACTCAGCTCACCCCGCAGTGATTCACTTGCGTGCCCCTGCCCTCAGCGAGATGCTTTCATTCTGCATCAGGAGCAAACCGATGCTCCCAGGAATTAAAAAAAAAAAAAAAAGCCTTCCTGGAAACATTTCAGTTTTGTTGATCAGCCTCATATTTTTTCTATTAATTCTGTGTTGCAAAAAATGTTATTTTTTTTCACCCCAAAACAAAGAACGTTTCTGAAAAGGCACCCCAAAAAAAGGGAAATGTTTCAAATTGAGAATTAAAAGTAGGACATTCTGGTTTTCTCCATGGTCTGAATCTTGTTTATGTCTAAATTAAACCTGTAATGTGATAATTTAATCAATTCTGATCTCTTCCTGATAGCAAGCTGCTCTGTCACAAGCTGTCTGAGCAGCTGTAATAATAAAATGAAGAATCAGCTGAAGGGGGAGGGAATAAAAACGAAGCTTTGGAGCTCTGTAATGATTGGAGGTGTCCCTAAATGCAAGAAGAGGGCTCCCAAATCCCACTCCTTGTCCAAACCTTTTTATCCAACTCTCTATCCTAATTTTTGAGATGCTTTTTCTCAGTGTCTCTTCCAGCCTGGTGGCTCAGATGAAGAAATCTGCCAGTCCTGCACTGCAGTTCACGAGGAGGGCTTGGTGCAAAGAGGATTCTCATTGCCGTGGGGTCCCTGGCAGCTCCAGCTCCCCTGGGAGCAGCAGGAATTGTGAAGGTGAGATCACACATCACCCTGATCCCTCCCGACTGCCTGGCCTCCCTGAGCTCTTCATCAAAGCCTTCCCAAGGCTGTCAGAGGTGCTGGCTGCCAGCAAGGGAAAGGAAAGGGTGGAGGAATATCCAAGAAACAGAACTGACAGCAACCCCCAGTCTAGTGGAGATGCTTTTAGCCTCGTGCCTACGAGGCACAGAAATATTTGCATTTCGCTAAGAGGTTCCCTTGTACTTTGCAAGGGATCTCTTCAGTGATTTTTTTAAATAAAATTAACACTGGAAGGGAGGAAGTGAATGGTTTAACAATTCCTAAGAAGTTGTTTTCTCGATTGACAGCAGCTCGTGTGTTCAGCACAAAAAATCCTCTTTGCAGAACATCCTGATCCTTTTGTGACTCTGCCACGAAGCAGATGGGAGGTGGTGGCTTTTGTCCTGGTCCTGGGAAGGGCTGCCTGCCACTGAGCCCTTTTACACTGTCCAGCCCTGCCAGCAGCAGCTCTCACCTCAACCCTCTGCAAAATTCGGCAGCCCCAACATAATATTTTGAATAACTGAGATTACAGCTGGGAATCAGGGCTGGCCCACCAGTGTTTGTTCAGAAATTAACCCAGAAGCTGCTGAGATACCTGTGGGTCACAAAAGCCCTGATGCAGTGACACTCCAGGACCCCGAGAAATTTGCTGTGTGCAGGCTCTGCTCTCAGAAAACCTGTGATGGGCTCTCTTGTGGGGAAGGGTGTGAGCTCCCAGCACCAGTGGCACAACCTCAATTATTCACTTCAAGCTTTAGGAGGTTGTTTGTGAAGCTTTGGAGGTCCAGAGGCAGTCCCTGGAGCACCAGCTAAAAGGAGAGTTATTATTCAGGCACTCAGCCTATCCGAGGAGGTTTAGACCTCTGGTGCCCCTCAGACTTTCTTTGAGACTGGAAGTGCAGCCTCTACCCCAGCACTCTCCAAAGATGCAAAACGTCCTTTCAAATCCTGTTCAGACAAGAGAAGGGAAAAATCCCCTTGTGCCCTCCTACCCTCGTCACAGATGGAGAGTTGGGAGTGTCCTGAGAAACCAAGGTTGAGTGAAAGGCTGCTGGGAGTCACCACGCACAGAACAGCACAGGCACACTCCAAATCCTGCAGTACAAATTTAATTTTTAATCTGAACCTCTCTCTCCCTCCTCCACTCATGACTCAGTGGACTGGTCTGGGCAGATAAATGGTAAATATTAAATATACTACAAGCTCCCTAAATTTATCACTGGCTCTGATCTCCCTGCAGAGCTTGGGGACGTGGCCAAGCCTTTGATGGGACAAACCCTGTCCTGCTGCTCAGTTGAGTTTTTATGGTCAGGGAAAAACTTCATCCCGCGTACGATAAAAAGACAGGACCAAACTGGGTGAACTCCTGCTGAGCTCCCAGGCTGAACACCCTGATGGAGGTTGCTCCACTGAGGTTGGGCCACCCTTGGCACATCCTGAGGATCCAGCTGGATTGGCAGTTCCAGCCTCAGGACACGTCACACATTTCACACCCTGCCCCTTCCACCAGCTTTGCCCTGAGAGCCTTTAACACCAGGATGAGTTCTGCAACGCCTTCAACACCTGCAGCTGTTCCCAAAATGCCCTCGTGACCATGTCCTGTAGTTGAATGTCAGGGGTTTTTTTACCACTCAGAGTGAGATGAGGAAAAAAAATGCTGTTGAGTGTTAAATTCTGTGCTCACCTAAATATCAGGGCCCTGGTGTGACTTAATGTCCACCTCCACCACGGGAGCTCATGCACTGCTCTTAGGACCCAGAAACTGTAGGGCTGGAAGATGCCTTAAGAGACTCTGTGTAGTCCCTTGTGGTTTATCTTGTCACCTCTTGTCCCCTCCTTCACAGGGAGGGATGTGCTATGATTAGAGCTTTTCCTTCTTTCTGCAAAATGGAAATATTGGACCTCGAAAGTCTGCAGTGCCCATTTGAAAAGCCCTGTGAGTTCCCCTGAACAAACTGGAGACAAAATTGGGTTGAAAGGAACTTCAAGACCACCTGGTTCCAACCCCTGCCATGGGCAGGGACACCTTCCACTATTCCAGGCTGCTCCAAGCCCCATCCAACCTGGCCTTGGACTTCCAGGGATGGGGCACCCACAGCTTCTCTGGGAAACCTGTGCCAGGGCCTCCCCACCCTCACAGGGAAGAATTTCTTCCCAATATCCAAGCTAAACCTCAAGTTTTGGAGGTCAGCTCTGAAATTGCTGCTGTGCAGTGCTGAGTTTGCTCTGGAGGAGAGGTAAAACCAAGGGCCTCCCCACACATCAGTGCAGCAGAGCTTTTAAGGCTTTCTGAGCAGGAAAACAGGAGTAAGTGTGAATGCACCGCAGTCTGCCGGGGCGCCCTGCCTGGCTGGGCCCACAGCAATATTTGCTTCGTGTTTTGAAATGCACCACGGTGCAAATGTAACTCTCATTAGAGAGATGCTCAGCACCACTTTATTCAGCATCAGGGCTCATGAAACCACCACTCACTGCAAGTCAGCTCTGTTTAACTCAGGCTCCTGGTAAAGCCAATTCCAGCAGGAATTCATAGAATCATGGAGTGGTTTGGGTTGGAAAGGACTTCAAAGGTCACCCAGTTCCAACTCCCTGACATGGGCAGGGACACCTTCCACTATCCCAGGTTGCTCCAAGTCCCATCCAACCTGGCCTTGGACACTTCCAGGGATCCAGGGGCAGCCACAGCTTCTCTGGGCAACCTGTGCCCAGGGCCTCACCACCCTCACAGGGAAGGACTTCTTCCCAATATCCAATCCCAATCTATCCTCCCTCAGCTCAAAGCCATTTTCCCTTGTCCTGTCCTATGTGACCTTGGAAAAAGTCCCTGTCTAGCCTTCTTGTAGGTACTGGAAGGTACCAAAGTGTGGAATTAGAGCAAGACGGCAGCACAGGGAATGTCTGATGGGATCTTTGCGCTTGAGAGGAACTGTTCTCCTCATGACTTTGGCGGGACTCGCCAGCTTTACCACACACCAGGAAATGTGGAAAGGAGACAGAAAGAGGGACAACAGAACCATGGAATATCCGGAAAAGGACCCCACAAGGATCACTGAAGCCCAGCTCTTCAAACTGGACCTGCTGGGGTGTGAAGGCTTCACCACCACAATTTTGGTGACAAACAACACCCTGACAGCAGAGCTGGGAGCACGGGATCCCCTGCCATGCTCTGGCATCCAGCCCCTGGATGTGGCAGAGTCTTCAAGACTGAAAGGAGTCAGAGGATTGGCACCAACGCGAAGAGAGCTGGTGGGACCAGGCAACCCCTGGGAACGCTGGAAAGTCAGCCCAGCCTCTCGGCCACCTCGCTCTGTGCCAATGTGAGAGCAAGGCAGGAGCCCAGCAGGTTTTGTCACACGCTGTCACCCTCCTGGTGCAGTCTGGAGGGTGAGAGATGTTGGCACAGTGGTCCAGGGCAGAAAACAGGGAGTTCTTCCTGCATGTTCCTCCTGTCCCCGCCCAGGCACTTTTGTGTGGTCAACGTTGACCACAAAACCCTTAAACACCAGTGGGGACAGAGCCACAAAGCTTTTTGCACCAATTCCCACCAGTCTATTAACAAAAAAAATAAGCAGAAATATCTAGGATCTCCCTCCCATCCCCCTGAGGCTTGTTCATTTTGAATTGTTCTGGAGCAAAGTGCCAGGAGCAGCTGACCCACGGAAAAGCCAAAAGGAATTAATTTGGGATCTCGGTGATGTTTCTGCACACCAGGCTGTGTTTTGTCCTCTCCTGAGTGACACAACCAGCACTGGGTCCATCTCCACCAGGACACCCTGAAGGTGGCTCAGGCAAGCCAGGTGCAGCCAACGCATCCTTCAGGAATTCTGTCCGTGGATTTGCACTCGAGAAATCCACGACCCCGAGCCCTGTGTCGTGCGGGGATTCGGGCTGCGAAGCAAACAGAAAACGCTGCTGTGCTGCTTTAAAATTAAAATTAAAAACCCTGGACCATTTGGCCGTGGGTGTGCGGGATGTGGTGGGAATTGAGGCAGAGCAGGAGGTTCCACGTGACATTTCCTCAGTGGGACGATCGAAGCCTCATCTGCAACAGCTCCGGTCTCAAACCCTGCTCGTGTGGGCTGCAAACCCCTGCCCAGGAAGGCTCTGGAAAACCATGGGATGCAGTAGGGAAGAGCCTGACTTACAGCTACATAAAATATTATCCTTGAACTGTCACTATGCATGAAATTTCTAAGGTTTTTCACAACAGAGGGGAAAAAAATTTATACTTTCTTTTCTGTTGTTTTTCATTTAAAATTGTACTAATGCTCAGCTCTAAGTGAGCCCAGCTTTGCCTTAATGCATTTTTTACCTCTTCCATTATTTCCACTCTGTTTTCCTTCCCCCATTGCAAGCACATAAAAATTTCCTTAAAACAAAACCTGTGGAATTTGGAAAACAGATAAACACAGGTTGCTGTCAAAACCTTGGTTTGAACAAGTCAGGCTCATTCTGCCACCTAAAACTGAGCTGAGCTATTTTGAAAACGTGGGGCCAATCAAGCATAAAAACAGATTTTTTTTAAAAAAAAGCTGTTTTTAATTTTTAAACATCCTAAACTTTAAATATTCCACATTTTCCCCCTTAAAAATACATTAAAAAGCTCTAGGTAAAAGGTATTTGGATCAAATTGATGTCACAAATACAACAGTTAAACCTAAGTAGCCCCTATGAACCTGTTTTTAAAGGAATACATGATCCAGGTCTGTCAGATGACAGCTTGAGGAGGCAAGGATGCAGGAATTGTCCTTCCTCATCGCTGTTTCCCTCTGCCATGGGCAGCACATGGGAATTTAGCTCCCAGCCTGCCTCCTGTGGATCAGTGACTGGGTTTTGACAAAAAGGATGGAGGATAAAACAGGAAAAAAAAAATTTTAAAAAAATCCTTTACTCACTAGTTCACGGTGCCGTATCCCTTGGCTTTGGTAAATCCCACGGAAATGGCAACCACCAAGGCAGGGAGCCCTGTGGAAATGAAACGGGAGGAAATCGATCGGTTAATCACATGTGCAGCCCTTCTCCCACTCAGTATTCCCCATTTTTCCCAGAGTTATTCCAGCACCATCCATTCCAGCCTGGATCTGTGGCAGAGACTGAGCTCAGGACCTTCAGAACCAAAAGCAAGAACCTTAATTACCTCTGTTAATTAAATAATTACCATGAGCTGTAATCAGCTGCCACCCTGCTGTGGTCTCAGCAGTTGTGGGGGAGGTCTCACAGTAGATTCAGATGCATAAAACTGGTTTATTTTATTCTTAGGTACTTCAGGGGGTCTCTGAAGTTGGAATATTCAACCACAACCCAACTCCAAGAACCCCAAGATTAAGAGCTTTGTTTGCACTCAGTGTAGGATGAGCGAACCAGGTTCAAATCTGCCCCAAATGAGACAGAAAACGAAACAAAAACTGAATTTTTCTACCCCAAACAGATCCCCCGAGATCTGTAAAGGAGCAGGTTCCTCTGAACAACAACGAGAAAGAGCTTCAGGTCTCTTCTAGGATCTGTGGAGGTTCAGAGCTCTCCCCTTTCCCTGAAAAAGTCTGGAGATCAGCTCACAGCATCGGCTTCTTCAGCTCTGGAGGTCTCCATGTGGCTTTTTATAGCCCTCCTCCTCGTGGCAGGAGGAATTAAGCTGTCTCAATGCTAAAGATGGGGAAATCCCATTAAGGACCAGCAGGATCAGTAGCCAGCTGGGATTAGGGCCCCTTGACAAGGCCCTAATTCGGGAGCTGCAGAGGTCACGGCAGGTGACTGCAGGAGATCCAAGGGATGTGCAGGCACGGCTTCCAAACAATAATCCCCTGGGAAGGTGCTCCCTCAGCAACACAAATCATCCCAGGATTGATTATTAGTGAGGCTCTGCAGCAGCTGGGAGCCACAGGGCCGAGCTGGCTGGAATGTGGAGCGTTTGAGGGTTATCCTGCAGGGAAGTGCTTCTCTTCCCATGTGAGACTTCCAAGCACAGGTCACATTTCATCGTCCAAACCCAACAGGCAGTGGGTTTAAAAGGTATCTCTTTTAATATGCCCTTTCCTTTCCTTTCCTCTTTCCTTTCCTCTTTCCTTTCCTCTTTCCTTTCCTCTTTCCTTTCCTCTTTCCTTTCCTTTCCTCTTTCCTTTCCTCTTTCCTTTCCTCTTTCCTTTCTCCTTTCCTTTCCTTTCCT
>VZTJ01001264.1:879898-915245 GCA_013397795.1 Orthonyx spaldingii
CCTTCCCTTCCCGCACCTTCCCTTCCCTTCCCTTCCCTTCCCTTCCCTTGTTCCTTCCCTTCCCTTGTTCCTTCCCTTCTCTTCCCTTCCCTTGTTCCTTCCCTTCCCTTGTTCCTTCCCTTCTCTTCCCTTCCTTTTTTCCTTTCCTTCCTTTTTTCCTTTCCATTTCCATTCCTTTTTTCTCATTTTTTCCTTCATTGACTCTTGCTTGTCTCCCTGAGCCTCCTTCACACCTCATCTGGATAAATCCTGGATTCCCTACGGTGCATCAATATGGCATCCCACGGGAAGAAACAGGGGAAAGGACATTTTCAGGGATACAGCTTGGTGCAAGAGACCCTGGGAAAGAGAAAATTTGGCAAAGACTCGGCCAAAAATAGCAATTTGTTCTTGACAAAGTGCTTCTCTCCGACGTGACAATTATGCAGAAATCCAGAGTGGGGCTGTGAACTTGGCAGCTCCAGGGACTGGCTCGTTCCAAGGCTGGGAAAAAGCCTCAGTTTGGGCTGGGAATGGGTCTGGACAAGGAGCAGCTACTACAGGTGGCAGCTACGTCATGGTAGTTAAAGAGCATCATAATGAGAGGTGCAGCCCTGGGAGAGCTGTCAGTGATCTAAACAAAGTTAGATGGGATTAGATTGAAAAAACTCACCCAAAAAAATGAAATTTTAATCGAATTTTGTTATTATTTCCAAGAAATTTATTCTTAACTGGCCCATTTCATACACCTGGTGTGGTACAGGCAGTACCAGCAAGGCTTTGGGGGCTTTCTGCACAAAGTGAATTTAACAATTCCAAGCAAATCCATTCAAAACCTCTTTCAAAGAGTTTTGTACTTCCAGGTCAGAGGAGAATCAGGCCATGTGCTAATCATGTTCCACCAGAGAAGATGTTCGCTAATAATTCCCAAGAGCCGTTCTTGTTATAAACAGCTGAAGACGCACTCAGAGGCTGAGCTATGGCAGCATTAAAAATCCAGTTGTGGAAACTATAACAGGGTCATAAAAATCCTGACAAAAAAATATTTCTTCTTTATTGGGGCTAAATATGCTGACTGAGTTGTTTCCAGGGAACAATTTATCTGTCTCTTCTATAGCAGAATATCCTGAATTGGAAGGATCCACAAGGATTATCAAGTCCGGCTCCTGACCCTGCACAGGATCACCCAAAGAGCCACATCATGAACTTGAGAGCTTTGTCCAAACATGGACAACAACTATTAATAATAATTAATACTAATGATAATTTAAAAATCAAATTGCAAAGTTGCACATCCAAGAGGAGACCAAAGAAACAAAAAATAATCCTCCCTGCTGCTGAAATTCTCCGCAGCTTCAATGAGCTACAGCTGAGAGCAGCTGAGAACTTGGCAAAGACGTCTCGAACAAGGGCTTAGAGAAATGCAAATGTGCAAAGAGGGGGAAAGGGGGGAGAACCAGCCCATGACAAAGTGAATTGTGCTGATTATTTCAGATTATGCTCTTTAAAACATATTTTCGGCTTCTTTCCTCTTACAAGTGCCATTAATCCCAGCTCTACAGCTGAAGTCTAGCAGGATGCTAAATATCCCAAATTCCCTTGCTGCCTTAATAGGCGAGAGTGTTCTTCATTTCTTGTCCTAACCTATTCCAAATGGTTATTATGCATCATTTATCAGCAGTGCATCCTAGCTCAGAGCTGACTACATTTTACTAGCAGTGCAAATTATGCTTCTACACATGTAGGGGGATTTTTTAGATTCTTTTTTTTTTTAATCTGTACAGACTACAAATGTGAATGTTGCTCATCCAAAAATTCCCTTGGCTAACATGCCCATCTGTCCCAGCTTTTACAAACCAGGGGGAAAAAAAATCCCTTTTTATTACCTAGGAAAGCTCTTAGTCTGTTACATTTGATATCCCTGATGTTGCTGGAGCCACCAAGGAGGTATAAACGTATGCATGAGCACACCCAGGCTCCTGCAGCCTGTGCTCTGCAGGTATTGTGGTTCTGCTCCCGCTACACGCACACCCCCTGGATTTTAATAACACAATTTATTCTCCGTTGTAAGCAAAAGCTTAGGAGGGAAAACTCAGAGCGATGAAGGTGCTGCAACGAGGACAGCTCTTGATGTGCCAGAATAAATCACATCAGGGTGCTTGGTAAGCACCAGAAATCTCTTGCCTGGGGTGAATTGTGAGGCTTCAGTAGTAAAACGAGACATTAACAGAGCTCAGCCACACTGCTTTTTTTTTTCCCGTTTGCCTCCTCACTTCTCAGTAACTTTTTGTGTGGCTGCTCCTTTCAAACACGCCCTTGTTATGGCTTTGAAAGCCCAGGTTTATGGGTTTGTATTTGTTTTCTACTACAGAATGCATCATTTAAGGCTAATAAATTAAACATACGGCAGAGGCAGAGGGAGAAAAATTAGTTACAAGCATCTGCAGCAGTCTCGCAGTTTATTTGTCTCCGAAAGGCGCTGCTGCCATGGAGACGGGATTTCAGAGTTTGCTCCACTCCAGGTTGCTCTGTGGAATCTTAGAACCATAAAACCATTAAGGTTGAAAAGACCCCGAGGATCACCGAGTCCAGCTATTAACCCAACTATTAACTGCCAGGTCCACCACTAAACCATGGCGCTAAATGTCATTTCTTTGTGGGTTTTTGAGATGGTGATTCCACCACTTCCCTGGGCAGCCCGTTCCAATGCTTGGCCATCCTTTCAGTGACGAAGTTTTCCCTCATATCCAATCTAAACCTCCCCTGGTGCAACCAGAGCTGTTTCCTCTTGCTCTACTACTTTTACCTGGGAGCAGAGCTCAACCCCCACCTGGCTGCCTCCTCCTGTCAGGGAGTTGTGCAGAGCCAGAAGGTCCCTCCTGAGCCTCCTTTTCTCCAGGCTGAGCCGCCCCAGCTCCCTCAGTCGCTCCAGCCCCTTTCCCAGCTCCGTTCCCTTCCCTGGACACGCTCCAGCCCCTCAATGTCTTTATTGTAGGGAGGGGTCCAAAAGTGACCCCACAATCTGAGGAGAGGCCTCAGCACTGCCCAGCACAGAGGGACAACCACTGCCCTGGTCCCGCTGACCACAGCATTGCTGATCCAGGCCAGGATTCCCTCGACTGGTATCCTGTACCAATGGAACACATCCAACACGGAGGGAGACAGAGAGGGAAAACTAGAAAGCAAGAAACAGACCCAACCCCAGCAGAAACCACCCTCTGAAACCTGAACTCGACTCCTCTATTTTTGTGTGTGCTGGGCAGGAGGTTCAACTTGCGTCTTTTGGTTCTGCTATTTTTAACCATTTCAGCCCTTCCTGAAACCCCTGGAAGGGTTTTCAAGCACCCTCTGCCAGGCTTCCTGAGGAGCACCAGTCCCTCCTGCAGCCTGGCCCTTCTCTGCTGCGCAGCCCCCGCGTCCTCACCCCATCCGAGACACAAGAAGCGCTTGCGGATGATGCGGTTCCGTAACCGGCCCGTCACGGCCATGTAGGACTGCCAGGCCTCGGTCAGCACCCAGCAGAAAGAGGAGAGGAAGAAGAAGTGCAAGAAAGCCGCCACCAGCGTGCAGATCACCTGGAGAGAGGAGGAAAGGAGGACACGTGAGAGGAGCGGCAGGCGGAGAGAGCAGCGGGGAGCAGAGCAGAAGGCGCAGGGAGACGCTTCCAAACCGGGCTCTGGAAGGAAAAGTCAAGGAGATCAGGGCATGGAAATACAGTTTAGTAGGGGGCAGGCTCCTCCACAAGCTTTGACCTAGCAAAGAGCAAAGCTTTACATTTCAGTACTACAGGGAAATCAGCTGCTCTTAAGCATGAGCTTTAAGGTAAGGCCATGGTTAACACTTAAAGTGCTCGAGAAGAAAATGATGGGAAGAAACTCCAGTGGCTCCCAAGGAGAAGGGAGAGCAAATAGATTTTAAAAGTGACTCTGGATGAAAAAAAAAAAAAAGGCTTCAGGCATTTGGGGGAGGGGGAGGTTTATAATCAAGAATTTCTTTGCTTTGAGTTATATGGGGAAACATGGACTTGGCTTTACGGAATTACAGAATTGTTTGAGTGGGGAGCGACCTTAAAGATCATTTAGTTATAACCCCCTCAAAATGGGCAGCAACACCTTCTACTAGGAGTCTGAGCACACACCCCATCCTGGTGCTTTCTGGGCTTCAGCGGGATATATTTAATTTCCAAAACATCCACACTATTGCCATGATCCTTTCAGGGCGGTGGGCACGGAGTAGTTAGTAAACAGTGCACTAATCTCAGCTCAAAAGGTTTGCTAAGCACCACGTCCCTGGCAGCTCAGCCATGGAAATGAAATACCAGCAAGGCAATTTGGATGGTGCCCCTGCCAGGGAAGCAGCGCTGAGTGAAAGAGTTAAGCCGTGAGAGCAGGGTGAAACCACGGCTGCCAGGGGCTGGGAAAGGACTGCAAACACGAGGGCACAGTTGTCCAAGAGCACAAAACTACCAGCAGACAGGAGGGGAAAAAAAAAAAAAAAAAAAAAGAAAGGAAAAAACCCTCCAGATTAGAAGGAATTTCATAATGGTGAGCTCTACTACTCGGTGGGGAAATCTCACAAGGGAAATGCAGGCAGCTTAAGCCATTTAAAATTAAACTGGGGAAAGAACTGGCAAATGCATTATGAAGAACAATCCCGGAGTGCCAGGGAGATGGACTGGAAAGCTGACAAGCTCGTCTTTGTTTTAACTCAGCAAGGCCAAATCTTTCACTGGTGCAAATTGGTGCCGCTCTGTTTAACTCAGCCAGTTCTCCCCCCATCTGTGAGCTGAAAACTGTGAATCGATGTACTCGAGAAGAAAATGATGGGAAGGAACTCCAGTGGCTCCCGAGGAGAAGGGAGGGCAAATAGATTTTAAAAGTGACTCTGAATGAAAACAAAACAAAAAAAAAAAGGTTTCAGGCATTTGGGGGAGGTTTAGGTTTATAATCAAGAATTTCTTTGCTTTGAGTTATACAGGGAAACGTGGACTTGGCGTTACGGTCAATGAACCTTTCTCTTTTCTCTCTTTTTTCAACCACCAGCATCTTTCAACCCAGAGCTCTCATGCACAGAGTGGCTTTTATCATGATTTTATCGGATTGCTCTCACTTCATCCACTGGCACCACCCGACGCTATCAGAGGCTGTGAATAAAAGCAAGACCGTGTGTTCTCTGAGATAGGAACTGTTTCAGATTTGCATTTGGCACCAAACCCCTCCGTATTCTGCTTATAAGTGGATTCTGGATGTCAGTTCAGTACAAACAACACGGCTCAATATGAAAATGTCCAGTAATTTTCACATTTTACAGGAATCCTAAAAGGTGGTTCCTATTCAGCTTACAAACTCTACATGAAACAGCTACAAATAGAGGATGCTTTCTGGAATGGATTTTAAGAGATTGTTATTTTAGAACCTTTTTTTTTTTTTTTTTTTATTTGGCCGGTATCAGGTACAACACTGCTCACGTTGCCTTTTTGATTTTGTTTTGAACCAACACAGTTCTTCCTTGTAAAGGGGAGAGAAAAGCTTTGCTTTACAATTTTACACCACAGAGATACATTTGGTTTGGGTTTTTTTTTTCTCAAATGAGTAGCTTTGAGAAAGGCAAGAAGAGAGGAAGGGAAGACAAGAGAAATATGCACATCCCAGCTGGACCAGGATGAACCCATCACCTCAAATGAACTTGGCCAACTGATAGGCAGGCAAATATTCGCTTCTGCGACCTCTGCTGCAGGTTTTCCCTTCCTTGTGGGGAAAACCAAAAATGCCCGTTTTTGGGCTAAGCACAGGGATATGATGTCCCAAGATCCAGCAGAACTTGTCAGTCTGTCAAGGCCATTTAGCCCTTGTTTTCCCTTGAGAGGAGAAATCCATTCCCTTGCAGCACAAGCCTTGGAGACGCGGCCACTTCCTGCAGCATCCCTTCCCTTTGTATCCCCGGATTGCTGACTGTCATTTTTTGTAGCCTTTTCCCAGGCCTTTCATCTTCAAAAAGCTTAGCAAATCCAGGCGTGGAATCTTGCCTTTGAGGTTACACGGATGGAAATCCAGGGAGAACTTGACATTTCCAGGGAAGCCGATACCGCAGGAATCTCCCGGAGAAGCCGCAATTATAAATCAATCACCGACATTTTACTGCGCTCTATTATCGATAATTGAATGTGAATAAAATCTTAATTTACACTCCTTCGTCTCTCCTCTGTATAGTTTTCTTTCTCTGCTGCCTGCCAGAGAGTGTTTACTAGATGGCTGAGAGGAAATCCAAGAATAACCTTTCTATTTCTGGGGTTTCATGCATATGGATGTGCAAGGAGCTAATCTGCCTCCTGCCATCGCTGCCGGGAGCTTCGAATCCCCACCAACAGCTCCGACAGTGAACTCCCAGAGTCACTGGACAAAAATCCACCAGGGACAACCTGGGTTCATAACTGGGCTCTGGAGGGGGTGAGAGAGGAGGAACACATCCAGTTCCTCTCCTGAGGTGAAGAAGAATCACCAAAGAGGAGGTCCAGCCATGGTTTGTCCTGTTGAGCATCCCTCAGTGCTTCTTTCCACGGAAAGAAGTTCTCAGCACACTTTTGGTGCAGAAAACACAACCAAGGAAAGCAGGAGCTTGGTTCACCCTTTCTCCACCTCCTGCCAACCACGTTGGCAATGAAAGACAACTCTGCTTTGGGAAGGGAGTTTCTGAAGGGCACTTTGTAGCAGGAGCAGGGTTGGCTGCTTGTTCCCGTACTTCTCTGCACACACAGGGCTCCAGCAGCTGGAAAGCTTTCCCAAAAACAACCCAATCCTAACCCGACGGGCCTTCCATAGAAATGACTCTGTGATTCACTAAATCCTCCAGTTTCTCTGCAGGAATCGTAAAATCACAGAATGGGTTGAGTTTTGGGAGGGACCTTAAAAACCATCTCATTCCAAACCCCTGCCATGGGCAGGAAGATTTTCTCCTTGCTCAAATCCCCGTTCAGCCTCGCCTTGAACATTTCCAGTGTTGGGGCACCCACAATTTCTCTGGGCAACCTGTTCCAGTGCCTCACCACCCTCACAGGGAAGAATTTATTCCTCATATGCTTCCAACAGTGACACCATGTTCATGTTGCCAAAGCAGGGGCTCAAAAAACCCAGCTGGTCACTGGTTACTGTTAAGCAGTAACGAATTTTTGTCTTCTGATTGCGATTTTGGCAGAACAAGGAGCGGAGGAGGCTTCTTGCCTCACGTTTTTTGGCTCAACAGAATTATGATGGTTTAGAGCATTTGAGAAGATGGGAAAATTTACGACGGGAAAATGGTAAGCAGTGATTTGTCATGCCAGACATCAACGGGGAACCTGAAAGTGCTTGAGCTGGAAAAAAGTCACAGAGCCAACACACGCCTCTCCAGTTGGGTCTGTAGGAAGAGAGCAACCAGTGCTCATGGCTTGGAAAACCACGTCGGGTCTTGCCTGGACTGCTGGAGTCACTCTGGGATCTGCTCCGAGTCCCTCGTGGCCCTGCAGTGCATCTGGCAATGCTTTCCATCCCCAAAAAAGGTTGGGCAGTTTTGTGTCTGTGTTCATTAACATCTGCCAAGTGCTTCCAGCTCAGAGTATAAAAACTGCTGGAGAAATAAATGTAAAGCTGAGAGGTTGTTTGTTTGGGGGTTTTTTTTAAAGCCTTTTCTCAATCTGTCTTTGTAATTTTTTTTTGAAAATAAAATGGTTAAAGCCTTGCAAATCACCACGCTTCTTCACCGTGCCATGTGCCAGCTACTCTAGGCAGATATTCAAAAATATCACATTGGTTTTAATCAAAGCCCTGAGGATGCTGACAAATTATCAAAGAGGGAGCGAGAGAGAAAATTGAAATCTGCCATTTAGCCGTGTCTTTGACATGTCGCTAATTAACAGATGGAGGAAAAATGAGGAAGCGCTGCCTGAATGGATCATTTCAGTGCTAAATCAGGGGGAAAGCAAACAAATAAACAAAGCCCCAGCGGATCCCTTACCTTATTCCGGGTCTGGGTCTGTCCGATCAGGATGAGAGCGTTGGAGGAGATGATGGAGAGGCAGAAGTTGATGAGGATGACGGAGCGCTCCGAGCGGATGTACCTGCAGCGAGAGAAGAGGGGAGGGAGACCCACCCTGTCACAGCCTGCTCTGGGTGACCTCTGAAAAGCAGCAATCCAGGCCAGCCTCTACAGAATTGCCAAATTCCTGCAGATTTTATGCGCTGGACAGACAAGAACAAGGTGGGCAGGGAGGGGGAGAAGATGTCTCCATCATCCCCCATCAGTGCTGGAGTTAGGAGCCAAAAACGAGGGGCCAGCCTAGCCTGAGCCCCTCCTAAAACAGTAGAGTGCTGCAAATCTTCTTCAGCTCTGCCTGCGTGAAAGGGGGGCTTGAAAAGGAGCTTGAAAGAAAACAAACAGGCAACACACGGCAAAGATTCCCAACCAAGAGCCACAGGCATGCTGGCGACAGAAGCGGATTACAAACACATGCACCTTGACAACAAAGTGTGTGTGATTCAGCATTCCCCTTCCTTCAGCCTAACAACCCCTCCTGAGGTGAGAAGCACTGAGAAGCATTCCTGGCTCTTTTAATTTTTTTTTTATTATTATTTTTTTTTTGTACCGCTTCTCCAAACTAGGCCAAATACGTAACTGCAGCTGTGGGTTTGGGACATCAGGGACAGCATTTAGGGAGCTGTTGCCTTCAGCACCTTGCAGGAGCCAGCTATTTGTCATTTCTGATTTGCAGCACGGCACCAGGCTCGCTGCTGAGGTAAGTGCACCCCAATTAAACCACTGGCTACGGCGGGAAATTTCTTTGAAGGCACTTTTGTGTACCCAATAAAATGAAAAGGGAACTGCAAAAGTGCAAGGCCTCAAGGGTTGGCTCAAGACCTGACCACACCAACACTCACACACGTGAATTATCTCAGGGATGCTGCAAGTGCCCTGCCTGAATGCCAGATGAGTGAAGAGGAGATGCTGATGCTTATATAAATTAGAAACAGATGTATTAATCAACCAGCTCATCCCTGGAGGCTAATGCAGGATTATTTCCTATATTCCAGCACATCAACTATTTATGTTGGGAATTTAATTTCATTAATTAATTTTAGTGAGAGTGAGTTGGTCGTGCCTTGGCTGCAGAGTTTTGAGTTTCTGATGAGGAGGGCAGGGCGGGTTTACTGCACATGTGTGTTCTGCCAAGGGTAAATCTGTGCTTTAGACCTAATGAAGGCTGTGAAACTTTGATTTTTAACTTTCCCCTTGAGCTGTACCTTCAGACAAACATGAATGGTGAGGATACGCTTTTCTGGATGCAAACAAAAAAAAAAAAACCACAAAAGTAGCATGAACTCCTACTTAATCAGTTGGAAATCTGGTTTATAGGAAGTTCTCCCTGAAACTCTCCCAGCCCCTGAACAGGCTGCAAAATGTAGGATCCCAGCTCAGCAAGAAACTGGGTTGACAGGCTGCAAAATGAGCTTCTGGTTCCTTTCACAGCCAAGCTGAGCCCAAATTTCCTGATTTCACTGGCTCCATACAATGCTGGGCATCACCTGGACCCTGCTCCATTTGTGGCTGGAGGGTACTGAGACATCAATCTTGTTATGCTTTGTCTGTGTGAAGCAAAACCTCAAATCTCCAGTCAGCAGCTTCTGAGGGGTAGAAAGGCAGGTTTGGACTCTGTCCTGGTGGGAAGGAGATGTAAGAAATCTGTGTAGCAACACCATGACCCCACTGCTATCAGCATGAACTTCTAAAGTCTCCACTGGTCAGAAAAGGGTAAGAAGTGAGTTGACCTTAAATATAAGTCTGTATTTTAATGTGAGGGGAGATAAACCAGCTGTCTTAAGACTTTTTCCCCCTTAAGCCCCCTTAAACCAACTCTCATTTTTCCCTGTTTCCCTTCACACCCTGAGAATTTCTCTTGTTCTCCAGATCCCTGAACCTCCAAGGAACGAGATGTAGGTTGGCAAGAAACAGAATCAGAATAATTTAGGCTGGGGAAAAAAAAAAACCCTCTCAAGTTCCCAGTCCAATCCTATGCCCAAAAAAAGGACTCATTTCAAAGTCAGATCAGGTTTCTCAGGGTCTTGTCTGACTGAGTTTTGAAATTCACCAGGAACAGAAACGCTACCACCTCTCTTGGATGACTTATTACAGCACTAAACTGCTTAACTTAACTGCTCTTGTGGTGAGGGATTAGTTTGCTTTATATCCAGCTGGATCTTTTCCTGCTGCAGCTGGTGCCTCTAGACCTTTCCCTGCCTACCTCTGCAAGTTGTCTGACTGCTCCATGACTCCTCCTCAACAACCTCCTCTTCTCCAAGCTTGTTCCCTTTGCCTCCTTTGACATTCTCCAGCTCCCTCAGCATCCACTGGACTTGCTCCCACGTGCTGGTGTCTCTGGTATTGGGGGAATACAATGCTGATTGGGGGAAACCAATCCACCTTTCCCAGATGTGGCCTCAGGAGTGTCACACGTTGTCCAGGTTGTTAAAGAAGACATTGAACAATGTCGGCCACTCTACCAACCCTGGCCAGATGTGACCAGCTCCTGATTAAGGCTTCAAACCTTTGACCACTACCCTCAAACCCTCCAGGAATTCCATCCAGCTACTAAGCCACCAATCCAGTGCGTAATTCCACGATCTGGATACTTTTGGAGACTGTGTTAATGGCCTTGGTAATGTCAAAATCCACACCAGCTGCTTCTCCCCACTGTCCATGCACCCAGTCACCCCATCCCAAAAGGGAAACAGGGCAGCCAGGCACAACCTGTCCTCCAAAAATTCTCACTGTCTGTTCCCAATCGCTTTCTTGTCCATCATTTTCCTGGAAACGACCTTTAGAGCTACTTGCTCTTTCATCATCCCAGGGGCTGTGTAGGCTGACCAGTCAGTGGTTCTCTGGATCCTCCTCCTCGTCCTTTTTAAAGGTGGGTGCAACATTTGCCTTCTCCCAGCCTTCAGGCAGCTCCCCAGGTGACAGAGAGTGGCTCCACAGTCACACCAAACATCTCCCTCACTGAGCTCTGTCCCGTGGATCTGCAAATGTCCAAGTAACGTAGCAGTCCTTGTCTCTCTTTTTCCTTGGCATTTTCTTCCCTGGATTCTGCCTCTGTGTAGGCATTTGGGTGCCTGGGAGCCAACCTTGCCAGCAGAACAAGGCAAAAAGGCACTGGGTACCTTCACCTTTTCAACTTCCTTATGCATTAGGGCTGCTTCTCCCATTCCACACCGGGCCAACCCTTTCCTGGGAAATCCTTTGGTGCTGACGTACCTACAGAACCCGTTCCTGATGCCTTTCACATCCCTGAGCAGTTTCAAATGCAGCTGAGGTCTGACCATTCTAATTCAATCCTGCATTCCTGGGCAGTTCTTCCAGAGTCCTCCTTGGTAGCCTGACCTGGATTCCAAACATTTCCTTGTTAAGTTCCTGCTCAGTCAGAATGCTAAGAAGACCCCCTGCCATGCTCGCTTTTATCCTTCCATTTTCTCTTCTCCAGCACAGGATGCTTCACAAAAAGAAATCACCATTCCTCTCCAGACCCTCTGGCCAAAGAAGTCAGGAACTCGTATCAGAGGGAGAAAAAACATAGAACTTGATGGGTTTTGCCCGAAAACACATCTCCATCAAAGACAGAGCTACTCCAGGGTGCTGCCTCGCTACTTCTCTGCTGATAGATGGACTCTGTCTGCTTACCAAAATATGCCGTACTCAGACACAAAACTGGGGAAAACTCACTGCTAATTTCGGGAATTTCTGCTCCAGCCTGTGTCCTACAATCACAGAATATTCTGAGTTGGATGGAACCCACAAGGACCATCCAGTCCAACTCCTGGCCCTGCACAGGGCACCCCAAAATCCCACCGTGTGCCTGAGAGCGTTGCCCAAACACTCCTTGAGCTCTGGCGTATTTGGTGCTGTGACCATTCCCAGGGGAGCTTGCTCCAGTGCTAAACTACCCTATGAGTGAAGAAATTTTTCCTGATATCCAACCTGACCCTCCCCTGACCCAGCTCCAGACATTCCCTCAGGTCCTGTCACTGGTCACCAGCGAGGATCCCCACATGCTGTGGGAAGCCCTGCAGGAGCTGAGACAGATGGAAAAGGTGGGAAAAGCCTGCAGCCTGTTTCTCTGCCCCCATTAGACTCCTCTCCACAAACACTGAGTCACTGCTGCTTTCTCACCGTGTGTACACACATCCCTCTCCACACAGCCACTTACTCATCCCTGCCACCTCCCACCAGGGCCACTGAGCATCCCCTCAGCATCCCCGGCACAGGCAGAGCTCCTGGGTTTAAAGCAAGTGTTAACAGCCCCTCGAGAGCTCATTGACAGCCACTCAATCAATCCTCGGGAGTGAGAAAAGCCGGGGCTGTTCTCTTCCAGCGATGCAGCACTCACCCAGCTGCTGCCAGGGACAAAGCTCTGCCGTGGCCCACATGCTGATGGGCTGGTGGATGAGCTGCTCGATAGCAGGGATCGATCCCCGTGCTATGGAAAGGTCACCAACTCCAGAGGCTGTTGAGCCGCAATGAGTTCAGGGATGGAAAACACATCAGGGGCCCTTCTGAAACACCAGCGTGTCAAGGAGCTGCTCGAAAAGAGGTGTCATTTCACCTCTGCTGACCCCTGAGCAGTTGGGTTTTGTTCCCCAGTTTTTCATTTCCATGCCAGTTTTCAATTTTTTCTTGCAATGTCCCCTCTTTTTCCACAGGGGTGGCGGACCACGTGGCCCGCACACAGATTGTGCCTCCAGCTGTGACCCAGGACAGTCAGTGCCGAGACGGAACAAGGTCACTCCACTTCTGTGGCCCACTGTGTCACTGACCCTTCTGTCGAGCCTGCTAATAAGGCCAGAGATGCACCATCTGCAGCAGAGATTTTTGCAGCCATCTGTGTGCTGGGAACTGGAGTGAGGCCACCAACAGGCCACCAACAGCCGTCGAACAGAAACGACTCCCAGTTTCCAACGGGGCCGTGCCAAGTTGGCCGCGTCTGAAGCGATCACTTGCCTCAAAAAGCTCGTGCCAGTCATGCCAGTGGCTGAGTAGGTGCCACCAAGGAGCAGCCTTTATTTGGGGGTTTTGAATGGGGAGTGGAGGGTAAATTCATTTCCTCCCTGATGTGCAGCCCGAAGCTGGGATCACCTCCCTGTTACTCTGCCCCCATCTTCTTCACCGTGTTCCTCTCCCTCTTTCTCGCCCGCCCTTCCTTTCTGCTTCCCATATATACAAACAAACCCTAGCTGGGCAAAATTCTGGGAAAGCTTCCAGATTGTCAGCCTCAGTGAGCTTATTCATCAGAAGTGTTTCATACTCAAGCTGGGTCTATGGATGCATGCTCCAGATGCCTTTGTCCAGAGTTCTGAATGGGAAATTTCCCAGCCAAAGCTCCCCAAAACAGCTGAGCTCTGGTGAGTGCTCTCCACTGAAGATCAGGCAGCCAGGACATGAGGAGTTTCTCCCCTGCACGGTGGAAAAGAACCACTTTGATGCTGCTTCTGTGTTTTAGAGACAATAGGTTGGAATAATACTGCTGATTCCATTTCTAAGCACTGCTCCAGCTGCTGCCTATCAGAATACACAACATTTAGGGCAAAACAAAGTGGGAGCCAGGAGATAATGTTGAATACGATGTTCCTGAGACCATTAATAGGAAAGCACATTCACGTCCAGCAGCTATGCCTAAAATAAAAAGGACACACAGAGCGCTCAGGGCTCAGCCACGGGAATGTTGTGAAGTTTGGAAAACATGAAAACATGATCTACAGAGAAGAAATGAAACAAACTCAGCGCACCAAAGAGAAATTCTAGAGATCACTTGATCATGCTTTACAAATATTTACACAGAGAGACTCAGGCTAGAGAGCCCTTTAATCAAGATATAGCTGGTCTCAGGATCACTTGGAAATGCATGTCCATCCTTGGCTAGCTCAGAAATACCCATTCAAGCCTCCCATAAACGTGTCCTCCCATTCCTGCTGATCGTTTTGGGCATAGGCATAAGGCACAGACTGGAAGGAGAAATTAAACAGAACATATTTGAAACAGGTCAGGCAATTTACTGTCCTCAATAACAGTAAATATTGGAAGGAGTGGGGGGAGCACAGTCCTGGAAAAAAATACATCATGTTATTCCAAATGGCTCTGGCATGCTCCACACTGATTCAACCTCATGTCTGAGCTTGGGTTTCAGATCCTGACCCTGTTTCTGATAGGAAAGAGAGGGTGAGGCTCGAACACTTGCTCTTTAATCTCCTAACTTTCCACTTGATCCTGACACCAGTGACCCCAGCAAGTCACCTACCGGCGCTGCTCAGTGCCGCCCAGCCTGAGGAAAAGCAGGAGAGGACAAGGACTTGAGCACATCCAATGATACCCCAGGCACGGAAAAACCTGAGTTCTAGATAAACGTTATCATGATCAGTCTTCAGCTGCCAAAATTAACCAGCCACTATGCACTGTCACAGTATCAACAAAAAAAATGATGCATTTTTGCTCAGTTTTTACTCTCTTGTTTCTTTTTGCTATCAAAGTGCAGAAAAAGTTATCTCAGTTCAATCTCTAACTGGAATTTACCCTTTCCTTCCTACTGAGAAGGATCGCTGCACAAAATGAGAGCCTCAGAGTGATCCCTTCTCCCAAAAGCATCACCAGTAACACCCAACTGAATTCCCTGCAGCCACTCCATTTGGATTTCGCAGACATTCACCTGATTCTGATTTGTCTTTGCTTGGCGTCGAGCCATGAAGGTCTCAGCGTGTTTGCCATGGATTTAGGAGAGACACGGACCTCACAGGAGAAACTCAGACCTTGTCCAAGGCAATACAGGGAGAAAATCCCTCGCACACCTTGGGTCCTCCAGCTTAGAGTCACCAGAATGTATCAAACGGGCATGGGCCAACTGTTCAATAAAGCTTTGCTTCAAAATCCCTTCAGCCCCGATAAATGACACAACTTTAGGTTCCACCTGACCTGTGTACAGGAGCTATCAGCAATGGGATGAACTGGGGGAACCCACATGCACCTGAAGCTGAAGGCAAAACGTAGCTAAAAGGTTGGGGAGTTATTTAGATGATGTGGTTTAACATCCTCAAGCTCCTGAAAAGTTCTGTCAGTTCTTCAGGCCAGATGTTTCCATGGCAGGTCACGGAGATTTGGATGTTCCCAAAGAATTACCTCGCAGCAGCATCTGCCTGCCAAGAGGCCGTGCGTGTCCACCTCGCCTCTGACAAGGTTTCCTGGGGTACACAAAGGCATCGAAACCAGCACGAGGCTTTTGGAAATGGAACAATGTCCCTACATGGGGGCATGGCACTAATTTCACTCTGCTAATTTCTCTGGCACTGAAAGGGGACAATAATGCCAGCTAAGCCACCAGGATGACTTTCTGCAGGGCCCAAACAGTTCCTCCTCAAGCACCAGGCACCCAAAACCACAGAGCAAACATTCCAGGATCTGTGTAGGTCAAAAGACAGTTGCTTTCCCCAAGAAGAAGGAGAAGAGAATGAAAGCCATACCTCCAGACAGAGACATAAATGATAATCAACAGCAAAAGTGTCAGCGAGGATACTCCACAGCCTACAATTAACGTGACAGAAGGGACCAGCACCTTTTCCATGTTCTGAAAGAGAGAAAGCAAGACATTAAAAAATAAGCTCAGCCAGTTGTACCAGGAAAATTTCATGGCAAAAACTTTCCTCCCAGTTGTTGGTGTGTCCACTCAGCTGACCCTCACACCACATTGTGCATACAAATAAAGAGGGAAGGAGACCAGGATCTGTTTCTGCTTGATCCAGCGGTTTTTTTGGACCTGATTCTGCTCCCGCACACCGGTGTCAAGTCTAGGTAGCAATTCTGGTATCCATGGAAGGCAGGAATGTGAAAGGTGTGGGTTCCGAGAGGAGGATCAGGCCCTTCATATTCAGCGTGAAACTGGGAGGGTAATTAATGAAGCAATAACAGAACAATTACAAACGAGCTCTTCTACGATGGTGGTGATGGAGGGTGGAGGATGAAAAGAAGGTGAAAATTTTGCACCAACCACAAATATTCATCTGGAGAAGGATGAAATGAAGCAAGGGAAGGAAAAACAAGATGTGTGTCCTCCCCAGGGACCCACCGTCCATCCATTCTGCTCTTACACTACTGCACAAAGAATTTTTTCACAGAAGGGGCTCACATAGGCTGGAAAACCTGGTGTGGAATGGTTCTTTTTTCCTGACTGAAGACAAAAGAACATCAGCTCTTGCAACATCAAGAGCAAACACACGCTGTGACCTCTCTAATGGAGTTCTCTGCATCCTGTGACTGTAACTACCCAACATCTGCCACACTGGTATCACTGAACTCGCCCTGTCCTCAGCTGGGAGTGAGGAGTTCAATCCCACTTGGCTTTCTCTGCTGCAGGCTTTTTTTTTTTTTCCCCTGGCACGTTTCTCATTTCCACATCAGTGATCTCTGCTGGCAGGAAGGCAGAGAGAGGCAGAGCCCCACGGAGAAGAGACACCTGAGAACCCTCTCTTTAGGGTGATTACACCCCTTGCAGAGGAGAGGGAGCCCAGTCAAGGCTGTCATTAGATTGGCACAGCACCAGCACCTAGCACCTCACTCGTGGAGATGAGATGGCTTCTGACACAGTAAAGGCTCAGCTCTGAAGATTTAAAAAAAAAAAAAAAAGTAAATTATGCATGGATTTGGGAATGAAACAGGCAGTCCTCTAAGGACTCGACTACACCGTTTTGTTGGCAGGCATGAGGCTGCTCGCTCTGAACCTCCAGTCAGAGGGATGCCATGGAGCTGAGGCTACAGCAGCTCTGTTCCAGGCTACTGAGCCTTCTGCAGAGCCAAACACATGAGGCAGAGCCCAGTGCTGGGTTTAAACAGAGCCTGGCCAGCTCAGCACATGGCCAGAGCAAACCTGTGTCCACTCACTCATGGCCCACAGTCACTACAGGTTTAGCCCACAGAGCCAACCACGAAAAGAGATGAGCAACCCCAAAACACAGAGATCAGAGCTGAATTGTCCGTAAGTTTGAAGGGCTTGGGAAGATCCTCCTTATCTGCTTATCCTGAACACCTCTCACAATTGGGGAGGGAATTAATGAGCAGCAAAACTTTCACCACGCTGCTTCAGGGAACCCCACAGCAGCTGTTGGGAAGGATGGAACAAGAACTTCCAAAATTTAGTGACACTCTGCAGAAGCCTAGAGAATGAAGGGATTAACGTGAATGTCTCAAACATGGATGGTCTTGGAGCCAAGCAAGGATTGCTGGCAATAAAACACTGTGAGCAAGAACAGAATGTGGCTGGAGAAGGGCCCTGCACAGGTAGGGCAGCACTTTTCCGGGAAAAAAATCCTTGTTCTGGCTACTGGAGATCAGCACAACTCAGCACAGCACAAGCACAGGAATGAGGCTGAAAACAGGGCATGGACTGTAGGGGGGATCAAGATCACCCAAGATCCCTGAAGGTTCCAACCCATTTCCAGACAGGTCTAGAAGGACAGGCTGTGCATGACAACTGATTTGCATAGAAAGGAACAAACTTATCTCCAGGGCAGGGAGAACTTATCTATAAAAGGTACCCCCATGAAGCCTGGGCACATGGACACCCCAGGACCCTGGACACTCCATCAGCTGGATGCTGGGACTGGTGAGCCCTTTTTCTGCCTTTCCTTGTTTCTCCTTTTTTTCTTCTACCCCCCTCTTTAATCCATCTCCTTTTTTCCTTCCACTCTACCCCTTTGTCCACAACCCACTGTTGTGTTTTTACACTAGGAGGGACTAACACACCAATTTCCATCTGTAATTCACTTATAGAACTTGGGAAGCTTTTGTGACCCCTCCCTGATTTTTGCCATTCCTTTTGACCAAAAATTTTGGGTGTTTCCTTCCCATGAAGGGTGGGATGTCACACACATTCAGTGGTCTAAGGGATCTTCACCAGATGCAGACCAGCTACAGACAGGAAACGTGAGCCTCACCAATCCATTCTGCGCCTTCCTCCACTTTGAGATTCCCAAAATGCTCATGAAAAAAACGTTTCCGCTCACCTGTGGATTCTTTCCCTAAACTTTTACGGAGACTTGGATCCCTGAGATTTTTAACATCAACTCCTATGACTGTGCTCCCACCCTGGGAACTTACCCGTGGCCAAATATTCAAGCAAGGTTAGAAGCAGTTTTTTGGGAGTGAGGTAAACATAAATTCCAATGAAAATATCAACGCTTTGACTTTGTCTTCCATCAAACAAAACTGAATTTGGACATCATCCAGGTGGGGTGAGTGCTGATATCGCATATTTTGCTCCTTATAAATTGAAACGTGGAAGGGACTCTGATTTAGTCAGGTAGGGTACGGGAGAGATGGATGCAATGTCCTGTATGAAGCCACAGCTTTGTTTCTCCCCCCTGCAGAATCCTGGTGGACAACAGCCCTGTCCCACTGCAGAGGTGCATGGTTGTGATAAAAGCACTGTGGAGCACAAGCAGCTCAGCCATGGATTGTTCCTTGCTCGTTCTCTCCAAGCTCTCTCCCAAGCCTTTCCCTCTCCCTGCTCCCCCCTTACAGCAATCTGAGTTCACATCGCACAAATGGTGGCCTGGGATGAGCATCGATTGTGACATTTGATTTAAGTAGCTCTCATTTCACTGACTTTTCATGGGTAACTGGATAAAAGTGGGGGAGGAGCGTGATTAAAGCAAAGGAAGCCCGACATGTAACTCATTCCTGAACCATCCGGGACTGGCGGAGGGAATGGAGCTTGGTTTTTAAGAGATGAGCAGGTTGCATCCCTAAATCCCAGCACAGTGACCCCAGCTGCCCTCCCTTCCACATCCTCCCTGATATCCCTCCACCCCCAAAGAGCTCAGCTTCTCTCACTGCCTTCCCTATCCACTGACCACATCATCCATAACCCTCTCCTAGATCCTGCAGCTAATTAAGGATCTTCTGCATGTACTGGACCATTCCCAGGTCAGGTGTTTGCTCCTAGACAAGGCATTACACAAATCACAACTGGCCAAGCCTAAACCAGATTTAGGGGCAATAACTGATGTCCATCTGCGCCCATCCCACAGAAAAGATCCTCATCTGCGCCTACTTCTTCGTCCTACAAACCAATTTCCACAAACTCCAAGTCTAGAAGAAAGCCTTTTGCTGGCGAGATGCCATGAAGCTCATCCCTCCACCCTACAGAGAAGGAAGGATTGGTCCAGCCCTTATGGGGTTTTTGTTGGCATCAGGAAGGTGGATAACCACAAAAATCACTGGCTGCAGGAAGAAGAGGCACTCGCTTCTTTGGGAACAATAAAATCATTAAGGTTGGAAAAGACCTTTAAGATCAACAAGTCCAACCATCAACCCAACACCACCACCATGTTCACCACTAACCCATGTCCCCAAGAGCCACATCCACGTTTTTTGATCACTTCCAGGGATGGTGACTCCACCATTTCCTTGTTTCAATTCTTTACAACCTTGTCCATGAAGAAATTTTTCCTAATATCCAATCTAAACCTCTCCTGGTGCAACTTGAGGCCATTTACTATCATCTTACATAAGTCCTAAAGACTTAGGCACATATATCTTAGGGTTCTTTCTTTCTTTCTTCATTATTAAGGTTTCTTTGTCCTTCCCACCTTCCTTTCTCTATCCTCCAAATCTTCCCTTTGGAAAACAAATCATCATTTGTTTTCTTTTTTCTGACTAATTAAACACCCTGACAGGAGGTGGTCGGATGCTGTAGGACCTGAGCTTTGTGAAGGAAATTTCCTTAAAGAAGGAAAAACGGGAAAACCAAGGTCTGCTTAAAAAATAAAGATGCTGCCAACAGAAAAAAGTCAAGGTAAGAGAGGGAGCAGTCCTATAGGATTTTCCCAGCACCACAGCTGAGGGAAAAACTGATTGTTTGCAGAAGACAGGCCAGGAATGGGATCTCCACCTGCCTGGACTGGAGGTGGTCTCAGAGAGGAAATGCTGAGAGGGGTCATCCAAAAACCGCTTGAAACACAGACGAAGCCGTGCCTGTTTGGAGCTGGAAAGAAAACTTTTCCCTGGGCCAAGCGGGAAAGGAGCAGGTCGTTCCGAGTCGCCAGTGCTGCGATTCTGTCACCAGGCATGACAAGGGAGGAGGGAGGCAATCAATGACATCAGCCAGGATGGAAATAACGAGCGCTGCTGCCTGGGGCCACTCGCTGTCCTGCCACCTCATCGCTCTGCCTGGCAGGGCAGAAGGACACTCCTCCTTTCCTTTCCAATTTCACCTTGCTTCCTTCTTTTTCCTTCTCTTCCTTTCTCCCTAATTTTTGCTCTCCTTTGTCTTCTCTGTCTCCCTTCCTTTGGCTATTTCCCATGGCATATTCTGCCTTTTCTTCTTGCTCTTAATGCGTTTTTCCGGCTCTCCTCCTTTCAAATTTTCTGCATTTCTCCCTTTCCTTCTCTGGCTTTCTGCAGAACGCTGTGCAAAGCAACTCGATTTGAGCTGTGCTTTTTCCATTACCCTGCTCTGGCTCCAGGGTCAAACAGGCTCCAATTAGAACAAAGTATTTCTTAATGCTGTGCAGTTTGCCCCAGACCTTACAACCAAGCTGTTCTTTCTGCTTTTTCCATCCTTGATACCAAGAAAGGCTTGAACAAAGTCTTTACAGGCACAGCACTATACCTATAAAGTCACCGAAAAATAAAACCGTTTATTCTGCTCCGAAATTAAACACAGGCACAAAGTTTGGAATTTGGGGGGGCTGGGCTTTGTTTGATTTTAGAAATGTGTTTGCTATTCATAATAGTTGTCTTGAGCCTGACTTCCTGCACATTTGAAATTAAAGATTCATGAAGTCAGAGAATTGCAGAAGCACCGGTTGCAAGGGACATCAACAGCTTTACAACCCAATTTGCTGCTTGGAGCAAGACCACCACTAACACCAGGTGAGGTTGGTGATGGCTTTGTCTGGATTTGGGAATTCTCCAAGGTGGAGAGCTCCCATCCCACAGGTGCCCATTCTACCGGGGACAGGGTTTTTCCTGAGGTCACACAAGGGGAGGTTCAGATCGGATATTAGGAGGAATATTTCCACTGAAAAGCATTGGAACAGGCTGCTCAGGGAAATGGTGGAATCACCAGCCCTGGAAGTGTTAAGGAAATGTCTGGATATTGCACTTAGGGCCGTGGTTCAGCGGTGAACGTGGCGTTACCAGGTTAACGGTTGGACTCAATGGTCTCAGAGGTTTTTTCCCAACCCAAATTATTCCACGCACCTCCCAAACTACAGTTTGTATCTTTCCCCCTTGTTAAATCACCAGGCACAAGCGAGAGGAATTTGGTTTTATAATCTTTGTAACTGTCCCACAGGCTGTGACCAGAATGCCCTTTACATCTTTGCAAGACCAAGCAAGTCCCTCTCCCTCCCCTCACAGGTCAGGAGCTCAAAGCAACGAGGCTCATTCCACTCTCCTGACACAGAACTGGACCAGCTGGATGTGATTTACTCCAAGAATTGCACAGGAATGGTTTTGCACTGCCACTGGCCCAGAGGCTTTTCATGATTCCCGTGAAGTTCTTTTGTATTGATTTCACTGCTGGTTGGACAACTCTTGTCAAAGCAAGGAGAGAGTTGTTAAAATTGCTGGAAAATAATGCTTTTAGCAGGACTTACAGAAGCAAACAGCTTTCAGAACAAAAGGGTGTGTGTCAGTGCTGGAGAAAACAACTCGGGAGGGTTGAGTGACCAAGAGGTGAATGTGCTCTTGTCATCTGCCAAAAAACCGCTGCTTTTTTTAATCCCCAGTTTGGTCAGATTCAGGATTTCTCATCCAGGCTCAGGCCCTGTGGATATCACATTTATCCTTCGTTAGGATGGGAAATTTCCATGTACCCTGGGCCTGCTCAAGGGAAGGCTCAGTTTTGTCCCCTGGAACAGCAATTTCTTGCAGTGATTTCAGGACAAGAAGAGAGGGAGTTCAGGGCACAAGGTCTTCTTGGTGGATGTCAGGAATTTAGTGAAAGCAGGATTGGGTCAGGGGTGAAAGGAGATTTTTTGGTGTCACAGTGTCTGCAGGGTTCACTTAAACCAGAGGAGCAGTGAGGAGGGACTAAAACATTTTATTTTCCATAGAATCATAGAATAGTTTGGGATGGAAGGGACATTTGAAATCGTCTAATTCCAACCCCCTGCCATGGGCAGGGACATCTTCCACCATTCCAGGTTGTTCCAAGCCTTGTCCAACATGGCCTTGGACACTTCCAGGGATGGGGAAGCCACAGCTTCGCTGGGCAGTCTGTGCCAGGGCCTCACCACCCTCATAGGAAAAAAATTTCCTCCCAATATTTAATATAATTCCACCCTCTTTCAGTTTAAGCCATCCTTCATCCTCTCACTCCATGCCAGCAATGGCAGTGCCCAACAACCCAAAATACAGTCCCATACTGGCTACTAAAATCAACCTTATCCTGAATTAAACTCTTTTTCCACCTTTCTTATAACTCTTCATATATTGTAAAAATCACAATAAGGTCTCCCCAGAGCATTCTCTTCTCTATCACTTAACCTCTGAGAAAGGCTTTGAGGTCCCTGCATGAAGATCACTTAGAGGCTTCATTAATAAATCACCTTTTCACACCTTCTTTCTGGGAAATGTGACCCTCCCAGCTCAGCCCCCATCACTGCGAGCCAGATCCAGAGGATTTCCACCTTGCTTTGCTTCCCTCGCATCAAAACCTCCGACTTCCCATGTCAAAGCTAATAGTCACCCATTATCAGGAACACATTTGTGGAGCTCAGGGCTCTTTTTATGTTATTTGGCCGGTCAAACAGGCAATTCAGTGTAATTACAGCACACAAAAATCACCCAGAGAGACATCTTAACACGCTCCTATTTATTAACAATGGCTAACTCTTTAGCGGGTATTGAGTCGGCTCTCAAGATCCAACGTGACAATTTGCTTTTAGTAAACAGCCCTGATGAAGTTTTCAGGGCAGAGGAGTGGCCACGCTGCCTCTCCTTAATGGGAACTGTCAGGATAATTTCCTCCAGGCTGGCAGGGAATTACAGGAGTTAACAGCGGGAATTATCTACCTGCCAGTCAGCAACGCCGCGGTCAGCTCGCTGCCACTCTGGAACTGCCAGGCTGCTCTCCCAGTGCCTCAATGCCCAGCCCTGATGTCAAGGATGGACGGATCAAGCTCATATTAATGCTGAAGACTGCTCTCCTCCTGCCCAGCCAGCTGTCCCCAAACATTTTCACCATCACTCCTTTATACACTCTACGTTTTATTCGCTCCCCGTCCCTTTCCGATTGCACCTCACTTGGCCACTGAAATCCCAGTTTTATGGAGCTCTGATGAAGAGCCTTGAGTCACTGGCATCCCTCTGCCAGCTGAGGTTTGGGAACCAGCGTGTGGAGCCAGGGCACCCCAAGGAGGAGAGCAGGGTCTATTCCCAGCTCGCCTGCAGGTCAGCTGTGGACATGCAGCTCCATCACTTAAGCCAATTTTTTCAAAGGCCTCTCAGCTGATCTGATTTAGGTGGCAAACACTGGCTTTATCTTCTCGGGGGCCTATTTTGATCCCGTGGAAATGGAAGGGAATAATACTGCCCTCCACCTCTCTTCTAATGCTTAATTCAGCTTAGATTCCTGCTGGGTGCAAATGCCTCGGGGGGTTCCTAGGGCTGTGTCACAACAATCAAGCACCAGCACCTTATTCTCTGCTGTGCAAGACCTTTGGGAAGGATGGGGGAGAGACAGGAGAGAGCTTTTGGCTTAACCGTTTGTGAGCTGGTCAGATGGCCTGGTTTTTAAACTTTTGCTTTTCATGCATATGGAAGGATTGTTCTGTTCCAGCCTTTCCCTTTGAAGCACACTGAAGAGAAAATAAAACCATTTTCCACAATGACGCTGGCAATAATCAAAATGGCCAATTCCTCCACGGGCACGAGCTCTTTGCTTCTGAGAAAACAGGGGCAGGAGTGAACTTTAATCACGCTGTGCAGCAGCACTGACACAGCCACTGCGGTAAACAGCAAACCTCAATCTCCCCGTGCCAGTCCCGGAAAATCCAATGCTCCAGGATCCACTCCAGTGCCCCGAGATGAGGTGGCACAATGCAGGTATTCATACAAACATTCAAAACAGAGGGGACATGTCCATACTGTTTAGTGAAGCATTTATTCTCTAAAACTCCTTGAAATGAGGTTGTGGTGAGGTGAGGGTCGGCTGCTTCTCCACACAAATAACCATAGGACAAGGGGAAAAGGTCCCTGATTGCACCAGGAGAGGTTCAGTTTGGATATTAGGAAAATTTTCTTCATTGAAAGGGTGGTTAAGCA
Source organism: Orthonyx spaldingii (assembly GCA_013397795.1). Taxonomy (NCBI): domain Eukaryota; kingdom Metazoa; phylum Chordata; class Aves; order Passeriformes; family Orthonychidae; genus Orthonyx; species Orthonyx spaldingii. The sequence continues at coordinate 904,211 of VZTJ01001264.1, forward strand.
CTAGGACAAGCTCCCCAGGGGAGCCACCACACCTGGAAGTGTTCAAAAAAAGGAGTAGGTGTGGCACTTTGAAATATGTTTAGGGGGGATGGTGGGATTCGGTTGAAGGGTGGACTTGATGATCTTGGAGGTCTTTTCTAACGTGAATGATTTTATGATTCATGGACCGTGCCATGTCCTGAACGTTGCTGGTTGCCACAAGCTAAGACACATGCAGGGAGCATTATAAACATTAAATATTAGTCACAATTACAGGCTTGCTCTAGAGCTGCTTCTGCCATGGAACTTACAATTATTATCATTATCATAATAATCATTGTTACTACTACCACTATCAGCACCACTGGCATTATTTTACCACAGGGACATACGCTGCGTAACTACTTTAAAAATGACTCTTCTTTCCTGCTCCTTCCCGCTTGGATTTGTCCTTTTCCATGTGCTACACAGAGAACAACCACTTCAAATTCCATAACTGACTTGGAATCTTGCTGCCCTCATTCCTTGTAGCTTCCCAGCTGAGCACCTTGCAGGGAAATGTGGTAAGATTTACACACAGCTAAAATAAAGTAAGTCCGTGGCAGACTGGGAATGGAAAACGAGAGTAGAATCCAGACTGTGTTTATCCTGATTTAAGCAGTATTTTGGTTCCATGCCAGGAGACAGCATTTCACCAAATTACTCCAAACCAGCCCGCTGTTTGCTTTACACTCTCAGTGGCGTGCTGGAGAGTGGTGCCAGACCAGCAGCTCTCCCCACAGCAGGGGCAAAACGTTCCTTTCCCATTCCCGTGCATCCTGCCCTTCGGAGAGATCCGGCTGAGGAGTGGGGGAACACCAGAGGCCTCGGTGTCTGCAGGAAGGATCCTGCCCAAGATGCTCAGATCACCCATCTGCCAACCACCACAGAGAGCAAATATCCACTTTCCCTGTACCCTTGCCTGTTGAAGACCAGCCCTTAACAAAAAACCTTCCTCCAAAGCACAGGGAATGAACATTTGTGCAAAGCCTGCACAAGCCATGCCTGAAGTATCTCTTAAACCCTGTCTTTATCCAAGTTCCTTTAATTCAGAGAATCACAGGATATCCTGAGTTGTATGGAACCCACAAGGATCATCCAGTCCAACTCCTGGCCCTGCACAGGACACCCCAACAATCCCACCCTGTGCCTGGGAGCTTTGTCCAAACCCTCCTTGAGCTCTGTCAGTCCTGGGGCCGTGACCACTGCCTGGGGAGCCTGTTCAGTGCCCAACCACCCTCTGGATGAAGAATTTTTTCCTGATATCCAACCTAACCCTCCCCTGACCTAGCTCCAGCCATTCACTCAGGTCCTACCACTGTCACAGAGAGAAGAAATTGGTGCTGATCCTCTGCTTCCCCTCATGAGAAAGCTGCAGACCCCAATGAGGTCTCCCTTCAGTTTTCTCTTCTCCAGGCTGAATAAACTTTAATTATTTCTTGCAGATGCTCCCATCTCTCCCTATTCAACCACTGAAGATCCCTGCCCTGGCAATGGCTCCTGACCCGAACTAAGGTTGAACCAACAATCTTGGAGTAAAAAGTGTTTCCAGCTCATTGCCAGCCCTCAGAGGCTTTCAGAAAAGAAGACGAAGGGATTTCAGCCATTTGGCAGTGGGTTGTTCTGCTGCTATGAGGATAACAACAGCTTTATTCCCATCACAATCCGAGGAGCCCCTGGGATCCAGCGTGTTTCCATCCCCAGCTGGTCACTGGGGAATCACTGGTGCAAATTCCCTCTGTCTGGAGCAGAGATCTCCAAGCAGCCCTTGAGGAGTCAGCTTCCAACCCCAACCCCCAACTCATTCACAGCTGAGTGATTGGAAAGTGAAGCTGCAGCAGCCCCTGGATTTACAGCTGTACTGAGCTGATATAAACAAAATCAAAAGTGGCCCCAGCAGTCGGATATTCCCCACCTGGGGAGAGGCTGGCATGATTGCCATGTTTAAAAAGAGGAAAAAGAACCATTTGTCATGGAAAACGAAAGCGTTGTCTCACTTGTGGGAAAAGAGCGGAGTCATTGTGCTTTCACGGATTTATTGAATATATTCTGGATATTCTTCTGGTGAGCAGGGCAGGTAGGCAGTGAGCAATGGAGCTGCAGACTGAGTTTTGGCTGGCTGTTATCACACACAGCACATTATCAGCTTCTTGCTTAGACAGTCCTCACATTTAGAGGGATGTTTCGAGCTCAGATACTCCCAGTTACAACTCTGACATTCTTTTTCCACACATATTGCCCATTTTTGCTTAAAGATTACCAAAATGTCACCAGCAGGTTTATCCACCTAGCTATTACTTGACAGTAAGGGTATGAAGGGCACAAACCTTTCATAAACTGCTTCAATTTCAGTTTAAATGAACATTCATTGTCAAATAATAATAACAACTGATCCATTTCCCACCGCATGGCAATTTAAGGGCAACCTCAGCCTTTGGGCAGAGCACAAAGGGCTCAGTGGTGAAGCAGATTGTCAAATTTACCTAAAAAATGGCTTTTCCGGGCCAAAGTACAATGGAGATGGGTGCAGAATAACGGAAGAAAGACAAGCAACACTCCACAGTTTGCCTGACTCTTCCAACAAACCGTGCTCAGTCCCTGAAGCGCTTTGAAAAGGAAAATAATCTCGTTTAGCACTAATTCTGACTCCCACCCCACGAGCCCATGAAACTCAGCCTCCAGCACCCACTCGTTACCATTTTCAAACAAGCCCCTTTGTGATGCTCCCACGCTGTCCTTCTGCCTCGGCAGAAGCTCCCTGAGAACCTCCTCGAAAGCCACCCAGAGCTTCAAACCTCCCCTGTAAAGCCCTGCCTGGTGCAGTGCCCACGGAGCGATCCTGGCAGATGTGCCGCGACTTTCGGCGGCTCACCATGACTAATGCCCTTGTGCTGCTCACACGGGCCCCCACACCCGCCCGCATCCCGCCATCCCGCCATCCCAGACGGAAAATTCAGCTGAATTTCCCACCCTTCTGGGTGAGGGTGGCTTTGTGGCTCGGCGCTGAGCAGGTCGAAGCGGTGCTCTCACAGCTGAAGGCTCGCGGGGGCACAGCGGTACAAATTTCAGGTTGTAAATATGAGGTGACAGTGGATGGACGGCTACAGGTGGAAATGGGAATTTTTGGCTCGGTGATTTTTGGCTTCCCCACTTGCCTCCAGCCCGTTCCTCCACCTCTCACCAATGTGCTGCCCCTCTGCCACGTTCCTGTCTTTATACACAGACAGAAGGGGCTCTACATCACTCAGAATTCCAGGTAAGAGAGTGGAAAAGACTTGACAAGCTCAGCTCATGCCTCAGCCTGATGCAAAGCTATCAAAACCACCCCCAGCCTCTTCAAGAAAACCTTTGCTGATGGAGTCTGGGCTCTTGACTATCCCTGCATTTGGAAGGTTTTCCCTTGTGCCTGAATTAAATCTCTCACTCTGCAATTTGAGTCCAATCCCCCTCAGACGCAGCAAGCAGATTATTCCCTTTCCATAGCCACCTTCAACCCATTTGAAGATTATCATCTTCTTTCCCCTCAGTCTTTTTTCTTTGAGGAAAGAGCCAAAATGTCTCACAGAGCTCAGCTCTGCTCGCCACCGCCGTGGAGGCACCACACCAAACATCTCTGACACATCGTCCTCTCCCACACGCCCTCCCACACTCTGGGCTGTACCAGTCATCCTGCCTGGACCCAGAGCAGAGTCATCCCAGGCAGGTAACACTCCCCCACTTGGTTCACATTTCTGGCCCTCAAATCTGCTCACAACTGAGGCTGAGCGCTGCTTTCTGAGCCTGTAGGAAAGGGGAAAGCGGGAATTGGGAAGACCCTGGTGTCCTGGCTTAAATCCACTCCTCCTTTAGCAGAGCACTAAGCTGAGGCAGGGTAATAGGGCAGCTGTCACACTTGCTAAGCTGCCTTCATGGCAACAAGCCATTAAGCACTGCAGCTCAGAACAAGCACCAAACCCCTCAGGAATGCCTGGACACGCCGGATCCCAGGCATTCTCCATGAGGCTTTAATCTGAGCTGAAGACAAGGGACCAACCTCAGCCCTGCTCCGCTCCTGGGGTCACTCGGTTAATGCCAGCGTGGCTCTTTCCACCGAAGGGTGAATTTGGCTCGGCATTACTCACGCTCAAGCACTGAATCCCACAATAGCTTTAAGCTCCCAGCCACTCGATCCTGCTCCTCTCCCACGTCCCCTTCAGAGGGAGAGATACGGGAGGGTGATGCAGCATTTGCCTGCAGAAGAGTCCCTGCCAGGGCTGCGCCGAGCTCGCGGCTCCGCTGGCGGGGGCAGAGCCGCAGCCCCACGCTGCTGCAATCCCACCAGCTGGAGTTTTGTCAGGAGTTAAAGACCTGGGTGAATGCACCAGCGCCGAGCAGGAGCTCGGGGAGGAAAGCTGTCAGCTGGGAATACCTCCCCAAGCACCCAACGGATCGGCAGACAGCGGAATCTGCAGGCAGCCGCCAAGGAGGTGGGATGCTGGATGACTGCTTATTATGCTGAGCCAAATCCTCCTATTATTACCTCCTGTGCTACCTGTCTTCTTTTAATATATTCAAGTGTTGTCTCTGCTAGAAGCACAGCACAGCGCTGAGAGGGAATTCCTATCCCACTCGTCTCTCCTGCCTTGCCTGTGTATGTTCCAATATCAATCACTTATTTGCTAATGGGATCTTTTATTAGATATCTGTGTACAGCACACAGCAGTGGCGGTCTCCAGTCAATTCTCCCAGCAGAATAACAAACCCAGGCTGCCTCTGGCACCTGGAGCTCACCACAAGCTCTGTCAGTGATCCCCTTCCTCTTAAAACCCACCATAAATCATCTGTACATCAACTCCGGGCCCTCTCCAAACTCAAATGAGATTTAGCCCCAATTCGCTCTGCATCACAAACTGACAGACTCCACGTCAGTGACAGAGCAACCCTTTAAAACCAGGTGATTTCCTGCAAAGCAACAATGCAGGGACACAATCCAGTGCTTTCTGTTAAGAGGGCACTTTGGAAAAATAATGGACTTCCCTCAAGAGGGAGTTACACTGTGGGTTGGCCCATCTGGCCCCCTAAGAGCATCACACATCCTTTCTCCTTCCGAATCACATTAGGAGAGACAGTAGGAGTGGAAAACTGTCTGCCCAGCTGGTTCCTGCCCTGTCTTCTCCATTCTGTCCATGCCTGCTGAAACTCAGGAAGGTTAAACTGGATTTAGTGAAAAGAGCCTCCCTGCTGAGCACAGCAAAGACCAACCTGTGATTTACAGAATCACCAGCTCGCTCCTGGCTGCCACGGACCTCGGGGAAAAGCACCCTGGAGAAAACACAGCAGCTGCTCCTGCTGTGGAGCAGGGGATGGGCAAAGCCCAGAAATCCCCAGCAGCACTTAGACCACGTCCTTCCCCAATCCCAGCACGGAGCTCTCCTGGGATGAGCAGGAGTCCAGCTGGAGCGGCCCTTCGCCACTCCCACCTTGGCATCTCTGCACCCAGGGAGAGTTCAGTGGCAACAGCACAAATCCCCAGGAAATCTCAGGCAACATTTCCAGCTCAAGAGGCATAATCAGCTCCTAAGAGACACTCTTCACACAGCAGCATCCTGGAGAGGACGGGGTGATTGCAGGAAGAGGTGCCAGCAGCACGAGCGTGGGAGCTCACGGAGGACTTAGACCTCAAAAGCCCAAATTTTCGGGCTCAGCAATGTTCACCCTGGCACAGCTCCTGCCAGGCAGGCAAGAGGAGGCTCCTAACGCTCTGTCAGGGAAATGGCAGCACTCGGTGCTTCCTGGAGCACCCTTCAGGCTCGGGGCACTGTGCAAATGTGCATGCACAGAGCCCGGGGTGTCACCTGCAAGGGTGCTGCAGCTGGAGAAAGGCAAGCAGAAAGCCAAGAAGCGTTTAGCTCAAGGTCACAATTTCACTGACAGGCACAGAAAAGCTCTCGCTGTAGCCTCACCAAATACACCCAAATACACCAAACCCTTCCCTAAACCCCTGTACGACCTGACCAGAGTTTGATGTCTCAAAGACTTCGAGCCTGGCAAAACCGAAAACTTTCCTTCCTGGGAGAAGTCCAACTTTTGAATGAAAGAGTTAACATTGCAGAAAAAGCAGCATCAATATTAACAGAACCTGGAAACTGTTGTGAACGTGAGAACTGTCAGTTCTTAAGGTATGCAAAAGGCTTTGCTCTTATCCAGACTCCAAATTTCACGTGGTAAGTGATGGGAGAATATAAATCCTAAAATGTTCACCTCCAAACAAAGTTCTTCAGTCTTATCTAAATGAAACCGCTATAATTTCCCATCAAAATGTTGTCAGAACTGCTACAACCTTACAAAATATTTGATTCATAACATCAATTATTTTTTTGGTGCTGCTGGGAAACCTGGATCTCCTCCCTGTGCAAGAGAGGCCTTACAGAATTTTAGGAGCTTAAAATAACCCACCTTGTGTGTGTGTGTGCACTGTCCATGAAGTACAGAGAGCTCCTGTAGCACAGGACAATCTTTCCAGAGGGAAGATCTTCGGGACATGAGAAGATCTTTGAAGGTCCCTTCCATCCCGAAATGGGAGGTTTTCAGGGACAAAAAAAAGAAATGTTGTGAGTTGAGAGAGGAGCTTCATCCCCATGGAGAGGAAGCACACCACAAAAGGTGGTTTTCCACTCACGTAAACTGGAGATAACTCTGAACAAAGCCTCTTGCAACACCTTGGGATATAAATCCTGGAATCTTTAAGGTTGGAAAATATCTCCGAGATCGTCAAGTCCAACCACCAACCCAGCACCACCACATTCAACACCAAACCATGTCCCAAGTGCCACATCCACACAGTTCTTGAGCACTTCCAGGGTTGGCGACTCCACCATTCCTTGGGCAGCCTGTTCCAACGCTTGACAACCCTTTCCATGAAGAATTCTCTTCTTAAATGTCCAATCTAAACCTGCACAGCTGCCTGGCCAGCACTCAGCCAGCCCAGATCTGCTACACTAAATCCCAAAAAACTCTACAACTGCTCTACAACCCTTCCTGCTGGTGGTTTTGCATCAGAAAACACTGACATGGAGGTGAAATGTCCCAAAAATTCAGCGCAGACATAACAAACTCTGCACCGCCACAAGTTCTTGCCACCAGCTCTGAATCTTCATCAAGCTTAGAAATGAGAGGAGAGCTCAGATGCCTCACTCTGATCAGCTTTCTGCAGGCAGGACCAGTAAGGAGGGGGAGAGAGAGAGAGCAGAGATGCATTTGTAGAGTTTCACTCCAGCCCTAAGTGCTGCACAAATCACAAAATCATCCAACAGTTTGGGTTTGAAGGGACCTTAAAGATCATCCGGTTCCCACTCCCCTGTCATGGACAGAGACACCTTCCAGCAGAACAGCTTTCCCAAAACCCCATCCAACCTGTCCTTAACCCAGCTTTAAAGGCTGATTGACTTTATAAAGGCCAAGCACAAGCTGGAAGGCAGCAAAGACAACACGAGCCAAACCCAAACGAGACAACCAAAGAGTCAAAGTTTCTTCTGAGCATCCTCAGGCTCCTGCTCTGCTTCCTCCCCACCTCCAAAAATGGCCAAGAAATATTGAAAAAAACACCACCACAAGCCTCGCATGCAGCTCTGCAGTTTCCTTTTGCTCTCATCCTCTGTCAGCACTGCTGTTGTGCTGGTGCAGCACCACTGGCATTGCCCTTCCAAGACAGGCAGGGTTTAAAGCTTAAAACAAAAAGACAGTCCCAAAATGCTTGTCTGTGTTCCTTAACTTAAGAGGTTTTAATCTTTCCTGATCGTTGAACAGCAGTTGTGCCAAAGCAGTGCAGGAGGCTGCCTCTGTCGAGTGGAAATAGCAGGGGAAATCAAACACAAATCTCAACTCCAGCTTTTGAGCCGGATCCGAAATGCTCCATCACGCTTTAGGGATGTCTGTCTCCCAAACTGATTCAAACCATGGCACTTTCAGCCTCCAGCTCCACTGAAATCAAGGGAAACTGCCTCCTTTCCCCACCACACGAGCAACTCTCAGGTCCCAGCCTGGGCAAACTGTCCTTGGCCAGTCCGAATCAGCAGCAACAGTCATCCCAAAAGCCTTTTAGAGTCTTTTTTTCACTGCAAAGGAGCTGTGCCCATAGCAGGGTTACAAATATTTCAAGCTGCCAGGGCCAAAGGCTCCAGAAAGGAGATTTATAGCAATAAATAATATTAATGACACAGGCGGACGGAGCTCCTTGTCCTGAGAGCTCCAAAGGCACATGAAAAACTGCACCATAAATGTCACCACCGCAGACACCAACGATGACGAGATGCCACCTCTGGGGACGGGAGGCAACGTGGGCTTGTTCCAGAATGAGATTTGGGGAGGAAAGCGAGGGAATGAGGAGCTGGATGAACACAGCCCTGCAAGCTCACAGGCAGGAGATGGGTCCCAGATGGATGGGCCTGGGTGAGGCTCCCCATCATCATCAAACCCTTGGATTGGCTTAGCTGGGGACTCAGGAGAGGACCCAGCCCCAGTTCTCCCCCTCAGTGCAGCCAAAGGACTCATCCTGATGCTCACGAGTGGACTCGAGGCCGGGAAAAAATGAGTTGGGAAAACATAACCCAACCAGCAGCCAGAGGAGTTGGGAAAAGGGCGAGAGAAGCAATTTTAGGCCTAAACCCCAGCGGAGCAGCTGCGAGTTTAGTTGCAGGTATAATAAAACATGCCTGGGGGAAGGGAGCTGCATCCTCCTGCAGCCAAGCCCACTCTCAAATGCAAAAATACCTGCATGGAGGATAAAGGTCTGACACCCACCCTGTGTTATCCAGGTAACACCCAAACACCTGGAGCTCAGGGAGCAGCAGCATCTGGCCACGTCAAATTAACCATTTTCTCCCCAGGCTGCTTAATTAAATAGTACCAAGCACTGTGTCAACAGCAGATCTACACTACAGAAACTTCTGCTTTAGCCAAGGCAAAGATTCCCTTTGCTTTTCCCACACTGCCTGATCCTCTGCCCACTTCCAGAGGATGGATCAGCAGAGGACCTTCACCAGCAGCTCAGCTGCACATCTGGGATCGCTTCATTCCAGGCTTTGCCTTAGAAGCCTCCCTGCAGCAGAAATCCCAATTTATTTCCCCCAGCCATGAAATCCCCCAAAACTTTGTCAGGACATCTCGGAGTCCTTCCCATGCAGGGCAAGGCTCACTCATCAATCACAACCTCTGGAGCCAGACCCTTGAGCTGCTGGAGCTTGGGGTGAAGGGTGAAGCCCTGCTGCTGGCAGGACACCCCTGCAAGCTCCCAGGGCAGGGGATAAATCCCACCTGGCTCACCTGAGATCACCCCATGCACCTCGAGAGGGCTGGATACCCTCCTGGAGAACACCAGCCCAGCAGCTGCCTCGCTGCCCGCTGGGTTGATGGTGGGAAGACAAGGAAACAACAACCCATGGAAGAAGGTGGGTGCAGGGATGCCAGGATCGATGGACCAGCTGCTTCCAGAGCCCTTCCAAGCGGGAACACGCTCCCAGCCCTACCTCTGAGTATCCCTCAACCAGAATATCTCTGCCTGAGACCACAAAGTTGGTGCCTCTCTCCAGAGGACCCCAAAAGCTGCTCGGCCCAACAGCCCAGAGCCCATTTCCCAGCCCTGGACCTGCTCGGGGCCCGGGCAAACACAACCAACGCTGTGTCTTTAAAACCACTTCAGTGCAGATGTTGTTTCCATGGTAACTAGTGGACCAAATACATTAGTGTTTCTAATAATAAACCAAACCTTCATCTTGGAAAATGTGATCCCCCCTCTCCCTTTACCACCCTCACCCTTCCTTTCTTCCTTTCCCCTCCCCTCTTGCCGAATTAAGCCAGCGTTTAACAAGCAAGCCATAATTAGTAAATAATTGCAAGGGCCCAGTAACTCTCAGTGCCCAGGCAGATGGAGAAGCTTTGAGTGGAGGAGGGGGTGGCTTTGCTCCGTGAACCTGGGAACTGTCCAAAAAGGGATGAACTACTTAAAAAAAAAAAAAAAAAAAAAAAGGAAAACAAATCCAAAAGCACAAGGTGGAAGAGAGGAGCCCGCGAAGCGTCTTTTGACCACCCCAGCGCCGTCTTTAGTGCCCTGGCACCCTCCCCGCGCTCTGACTCAGGGTGCAGCCGCCCAGCGAGAATTTCTAGGAATCTCGCACTTTTTTTTTCGCCGGAGGCTCCGTCCGAGACGCGGCACCGACTTCGTGTCCCCGACAAAGCGGCCAAAACTTCGCAACTCCTCCCCTCCACGCTCCCCGATTCCAGGGCGAGCACCACCCCACCTTGCACCCCCCCAGAAGTGCGTGGGGTAGCGGGCAGGACGCCGAGGCGGGGATGGGGACGCGCGGGGAGGAGGGAGGCGGAGCGGGGCGATTCCGCACCCCCCCAAAATGAGCCACGTGCGAAGATTCCGCGCGTGGGGAGCCCACGGGAGCGAACACGCCGGCGGGGGCCCGCGGCTCCCCACGTTTCGCGGGATTCACGTCCGAAGGCACAGCGCGGGGACGGAGGGATGGATGGGGAGGACGAGGGGAGCGGCGCAGCAGCACCCCCGATGTCTGTGCGTGCGTGTCCCCGGAGCTGCGCGCAGGGTCGGGGGGAAGGGGACAGCAAGGACGGCGGGGAAGGAAGGGGGAGGGTTCTGCAAAGCCTCCCGCTGTTGTCGCCACGGTCCCGGTGACACCGGACTGCAGCAGCAGCGCTCGGAGCTGTCCCCGCCGCGCCTCCGCGGTACCCGAGAGCCGCGCGCCGGGGATGCTCCGCTGCATCCCGGCCGCGTCCCCTTTCCCTCCCGCTTCATTCCGCCCTGTCCCCCGCGTGTCCCCACGCCTGCCCGGCCCCTCCGCTCCTCCCTCGGCGCTGCCGCCCGCGGGACTCACCATGTCGGGGCTGAGCTGGGCTAAGATGGCGAAGGCGGAGAGCCGGTCACACAGGCACTTGGTCCGGGAAGCGTCGAGCGGGACCGTTCGGCAGCCGCGCCAGGACCAGGCGCCGGGCGGAGAGGCGGAGGCGGAGGCTCTGCTGG
>VZTJ01001264.1:915292-1006700 GCA_013397795.1 Orthonyx spaldingii
CATCCCACCGACCCCCCACCGGAGCCGCGTCTCCATCCTGGTCCTGGTGCTGGTCCGTGCCCGGGGCCCCCGCCCAGCTCTGACTCCTCCATCACCCCCCAGACACGGGAACGGCCCCTGCAGCCCCCGGGCTGCCCGGACTCACCATCGTCATACACAGCTCCCTAACCTGACCCTATAGCCCTGCCCCACACATCCCATACTCACCTTCCTGACTCTATAGCCCNATAGCCCTGCCCCACACATCCCACACACACCTTCCTGACCCTATAGCCCTGCCCCACACATCCCACACACACCTTCCTGACCCTATAGCCCTGCCCCACACATCCCACACACACCTTCCTGACCCTATAGCCCTGCCCCACACATCCCACACACACCTTCCTGACCCTATAGCCCTGCCCCACACATCCCACACACACCTTCCTGACCCTATAGCCCTGCCCCACACATCCCACACACACCTTCCTGACCCTATAGCCCTGCCCCACACATCCCACACACACCTTCCTGACCCTATAGCCCTGCCCCACACATCCCATACACACCCCCCTAGCCCTACAGCACACCTGTCCCATGTGTGCACACCTAACTGAGCACCCTCGTCCCACACAGCCACTGCACGGGTGCATAACCCTATAGCCCTGCCCCACAAATCCCATACACACCTTCCTAACCCTACAGCCCTTTCCCGCTTATCCCATATACATCTTCCTGACCCTATAGCCCTGCCCCACAAATCCCATACACACCTTCCTAACCCTACAGCCCTTTCCCGCTTATCCCATATACATCTTCCTGACCCTATAGCCCTGCCTCACATATCTCATATACATCTTCCTGACCCTATAGTCCTGCCCCACATATCCCATATGCATCTTCCTGACCCTGTAGCGCTTTCCCACTTATCCCATATACACCTCCCTAAACCTACAGCCCTGCCCCACATACCCCATATAGACCCCTTTACCCTTATAACCCTGTCCTACTTATCCCACATACACCTTAACCCTATAGCCCTTTCCCACTTATCCCATCCACACCTTCCTGACTCTATAACCCTGCCTCGCAAATCCCATATACACCTTCCTAACCCTACAGATCTGCCCCACATACCCCATATACATCTTCCTGACCCTATAGCCCTTTCCCACTTATCCCATATGCACCTCCTAACCACACAGTCCCACCCCACATATCCCGTATACACCCCTTTACCCCTATAACCCTGTCCTACATATCCCACATACACCTTCCTGACCCTATAGTCCTTTCCTACATATCCCATACACACCTTCCTAACCCTATAACCCTGCCCCACATACCCCATATACACCTTTCTGACCCTATAGCCCTGCCCCGCACATCCCATATACACCTCCTAACCCTATAGTCTCGCCCCACATATCCCATATACACCCCCTTACCCCTATAACCCTGTCCTACCCAAATACACCTTAACCCTACGGCCCTGCCCCACTTACCCATATACACCTTCTTAACCCTGTAACCCTTTTCCACTTACCCCATATCCACCTCCTTAACCCTATAGCCCAATCCTACATATCCCATATAGACCCCCTTATAGCCCTGTCCCATTTTTTCCATATGCACACCCTTAACCCTGTAGCTCTGCCCCATTCATTCCATATACCCGTGCACAGCTTTCCACCTCACATGTGCATGCACAACCCCACAGCCCTGGGACACCCACCACGTGTATCCTCATGTGGATAAACAACCCTACAGCCCTGTCCTACACATCCTGAATGTCCCTCCCCATCCCTATAGCCCTGTCCCACATATCCCATTTATGGACATAACACTACAGACCTAAAACACACCTCACTCCTCCCATAGTCCCATCCCTCACCCCATACACCCAACCCCCTGCTCCACACCCCACACAGACGTGTACAGACTTCCCCCAGCACATGAACCCCAATTTACAGCTCCACACATCCCCTTGTTCCCTCTCCTCCCAGTTCTCTGGATTTCCAAAAGCCAGGCCAGGACTCTCCTCAGCCCTTCCCCACATTCCCAGAGTTTTGGACATCACAGGGATGTTCCTCCCTCACGGCCAGAGGGACCTGAAGACATCAAAGTGACAAAGTCCCTGCTTTCTCCTGGCATCCTTTCAGGCTGGGGAACAGCAGCAGAATGGGGAAGGGGCCACAGATGGGGAAGCCTCCACGGTCTTCATCCCGCAGGTGGAATTTTTCATCGGGAAAAATTATGGCAGCCCCACCTCTGTGTGAGCACAAAAGGCTAAGCCTGGGAAAAGTGGAATCTTTTGCTCTGCTTTGTGTGCTGGGACAGTCAGGACCCAAAAAATGCAGTCGTTTTCCACTTATGGCTTCTGTGTCTTGTCCAGTCCTGTCCCCTGGGATGCGGTCACGCAGGGAGTGGAAATGAAGGGAGCAAGTGCAGAAATTCAGTGGCTGGGGAGAAGGTCAGGATCCCTGTGGGTAACCTGGGCTGCCCAGGAGCCCGGCACAGGACGTGGAGGCAGAGCAGAAGGCCCATCTGCCTTCACTGAAGGGCCGTGGGGGAAGGTGTCCCGTCCCCACCGCTGACCATCCCCAGCGGAGGGGCCTCGGCAGCAGCGCCGGCAGCGAGCCCACGGCAGCTCCAGATGGAGCCAAGCTGCTCAGAGGCCTTGGGTGCATCACAGATGGCCTGGGCATCTCGGTGCTGCTGCTCCAGAGACCTGCCCTGAGTCACAGACAAGTTCTTTGCAGGTCTCGGCTCGGTGCAGGCTCTGACCTGCTCCTCACGCAGCAATTCCGAGCCGCCCTCCACCTCCCCGTGCCACCAGCAACAGGGTGACAGAGCAGCAGCACATCCTGCTGTCCTTGTCTGCCCAGATCCTGGTTAACAATGACTCTGAGCCTCCCTGAATTATTTCTGGTTTGGGTTAAAGCACTGCTCATAGTTACAAAAAATAAAATCATAATAAAAAGGCCAAACACTGTAGAAGTTGTAGGCAACACACAGGACTTTTTTTTTTTTCTTTTTTTCTGGTGCTCATCCAGAGTTTTCTAAGTGTCTGGACCCTACTAAATGTCTGGATGTTCCATCCCTGGAAGTGTCCAAGGCCAGGTTGGATGGGGTTTGGAACAACCTGGGATAGTGGAAGGTGTCCCTGTCCATGGCAGGGAGTTGGAACTAAATCATCTTTAAGGTCCCTTCCAACCCAAACCACTCTGTGATCCAACCACTCTGTGTGGTTCTCTGTCCATTTATCTCCATTTATCACTTATGGGACAGAAATTTGTCTTCCCTGGATCAGCAGCTCTTCACATGATCTCCTCTGAGCTGTCACATCATCTCTTGGAGACTCTCAGGTCCTGCCTTTGTTCTTTGCTCTCTTTCATGCACCTTCTGACATCCCCCACCACCCATCCTGGAAAGGACCAGGAGATGCAAGGCCAGCCTCAGGGGAAATTTGGATTCTGTATCCTGTATTCCCAAGATCTGCATTACTGAGTCGTTCTGTTTAGTCACTGTCACCGAGAAAAATGCCTTATTTATGATATGTACAAATAATGACAAATTCCCAGGCTCCAACAGCCAGCTCTGTGCTCTCATTTAGCTTGACAAAATCTATTTTCCATAAGTTGATTGCTATTAACGCCTCTGTTTTAATGAGTGTGCTATTATTCAATTAGAAGCATAATATTACCCACAATCCCTAAATTTTTGGATCCTGTCTCAGATGGATCTTGTGCCTAAGACAGATGTGAGGCTGCTGTGCTTACACATCCTCTCTCCACATTTAGGGAACTCCTCCACCTTTTTTTTTTTTTTCCTAAAGAGCGATGATCCCAAATTAGTCTTAACCTGCTCTTTTAAAATCCTTGAGTTCCAAATTGCTCAGTCTTGCTACTCTTACACACTTCTCACTTCCCTGGATGATGTGCAGCAGGTTTTCCAGCTGCTGGTGTAGTGGAAAGTATTTCATTAGGCTGGGATGTGGATTAAGGCACCAGGCTCTCTTCCAATTACAGAATCCAGGCGTTTATTGAAATTCCTGCGTTATTATAAATAAGTCTGTCATTTCCAGCTAGTAACAAACCAATGCCATCAGGATTTATTATGGGTTTAGTAGACTCCAACTTTTCCTTTTCATTCATTTTTGCCATTCTGAAGAATACAATTCCTACACCTTTCTTGTTTTCCTCTTGTATTTTTCAAGATTTTAATTTGCATTGCTTGCTGTCAATTTATCCTTTGTCCACATTTCCACAACAGCTTTTACTTTCCCTTTGGAACAGACTGTTGTGGGGGTTTTTTTGTAGATATTGGTGCATTTTCCTTGTTGTGAGTTTTTGGGGGTTTTTTTGTTAGTTGAGGGTTTTTTAGTGCTCTGTTTATCTTTCTTATTTATGGGTTTGAGGATATCTAGAATAGTGCTTTTAAAAGGCTCCTGATTGTAGAATTTTGGAATCATAGAATGATTTTGGAAGGGACCTTAGAGATCATCTTTTTCCAACCACCTGCCGTGGGCAGGGACACCTTCCACTATCCCAGGGTGCTCCAAACCTCATCCAACCTGGCCGTGGACACTTCCAGGGATGGGGCACTCACAATTTCTCTGGAAAACTTGTGTCAGCACCTCTCTGCCCTCACAGGGAAGAATTCCTTCCCAATATCCCATCTAATCCTGTCCTCTGCCAGTTCAAAATCATTCCCCCTTGTCCTGTCCCTCCATCCTTTGTCCAAAGTCCCTCTCCAGCTCTCTTGGGGCTCCTTTGGGCACTGGAAGGGGCTCTGAGGTTTCCCTGGAGCCTTTTCTTCTCCAGACTAAACAACCCCAGGTTTTCCAGCCTGTCCTTTCATCCTTAACCCTATCCTCAGCTTTTTTTTTCTGTTTAAGCAGCTTTTCCCAACACAAAAATGTTTAAATCTCCCATTTTTAAAGCATCAAATTTGTGTGCATTGCCACACACAGACACCCCCTGCCCCAAGGAATTTGAGATCTCTTCAAATGTGGGAATACATTTGCCCTCACATCACTTGCAATCCCAAAGTCCAGCTTTACTCATTTAGCAGCTTCCAAAGGACAGATCTGGGCCATACATCAACAGAAGTAACCTCATCCAAAAGAAAAAAAAAAACAAAAACAAAACAGGAAAAGGAAAATAAATCAGAAAACCAACAAGAACAGGAAACCCCAGGGAAAGTATCAGAAAACAAATAACACTCCCCAGACGCCACCTGGTCTCACGCTCCCATGGCGGAAAAGCTGACAGAACAGCACTGAATGCAATATCAGGATAAAATCTATCCAGGGCCACACTTGGCACAGCCCGAAATCCATCTCTAGATGCACACAGAAAGAGTACACAGCGATATCGAGGCAAGAAAAAAAGAAAAAATTCAAATAACCACCTTTTGCTCTTCAAAGACCTGGTCTGGTGCCTGCTTATTTATCCTGTTGGACTCAAAGAAAGCAATTGGATCCAAGCCATGCAGTTCTTGCTTTAAAAGCTGCTATAAATCACATCAAGGATGGGTGCTGTGGGTGTGCTGAGTCAGGAATTGGTGTAAATCACCTCAGAATAAGTCCAGCTACGACATTTAATAGAAAATGAAAATCTGGTCCTCATTACTACCAGTGATTATTAACTAATTAGTCCTTACCAGTCATTAAACCACTCAAATGCTCCAAAGACCATGTCCAGTCCTCTGGTTTTAATCTCTTCAGGAGAATAACTTTTCTTTCATCCTTTCCTTCCTTGTTGCAAATCTCCCTAATTACCTCTTCTCATTGCCTTGCAACCCTTTGGATACGAACAGCTCTGCACCCTTTGGGGATGGAGCTTGGAGACGGTTTGGGAAAACTGATTTGGAGGTAGGAGGACATGGCAGAAGAGCCAGCAGCCTCTTCTCACCGATTCCCTGTGCGGATGTAGAATCCTGGAATGGTTTGGATTTGGAGGGACCTTAAGGTTCATCTCGTTCCACCTCCTGCCATGGGCAGGGACATCTTTCCCTATGCCAGGCTGCTCCAAGCCCCGTCCAACCTGGCCTTGGACAATTCCAGGGATGGGGCAGCCACAGCTTCTCTGGGCAACCTGTGCCAGGGCCTCCCCAACCTCACAGGGAACAATTCCTTCCCAATATCCCATCTATCCCTGCCCTCTGTCACTGGGAAGCCATTCCATGTGTCCTGTTATTCCATCCCTTGTCCCAAGTCCCTCTCCAGCTCTCCTGGAGCCCCTTAGGCACTGGAAGGGGCTCTGGGGTCTCCCTGGAGCCTTCCCTTCTCCAGGTGAGCACCCCCAGCTCTCCCAGCCTGGCTCCAGAGCAGAGGGGCTCCAGCCCCTGGAGCATTTCCATGGACTCCTCTGAACTCATCCAGCAGCTCCACATCCTTCTGATGCTGAAGGCCCCAGAGTTTGAATTTGTTGTTCCAGGTGGGATCTCACAATAATTCCTTGTGATTTTGGGGTGTCCCACTCATGGTTTGTGAGTGTTTGAGCCTGTCCAGCACCACCTGCTGCAGATCCCAGATTCAGGACAGCTAAGAGAGATTTCTCCATGGTCCAGGGAAACACATCTGAGGGAGTTTGGATCTTGCTGGATGCAGATAACTGCCCAGGGGGTGTTTGGTTTAACCATCAAGTGTTACCAAAAACCTCATAGTTCATGGCAAACTTGAAATCCTAAACAATTCAACCACTGAATTTTGCCATATAAAGATTATTTCAGTGGCAGGAGTTCCAATTACAAAGCAGACATATTGAGGAAGGGTATGTTTCACATCTGAATGCAAAATTTATTCTGATTAAAAGCTCTAGGAGACAATGGGCAATATGAATGAACAGGTCCATTAGGGAAAGAACATTTGTGTGTTCGTGTGTGCCTGCCTGTGTGTTCAGGTTTCATTTATAAATCAGCAGAAAAGCCTTTGATTCTGCCAAAAAATACACTGGGTTTGTGCTGGGAAATCTGTGCTCAAAGCTCAGAGGCAAAGAAAAAGAGCAGAATTTGAGTTCTTCACAAATATTGAATCCAGGTACGCTAATAAGGGAGCAGAATTATTTCCAGGCGGTCTCCAGAGTGGAGGGAAGAAAGAGGAAACTCTACTGAAGGGAAAACGTGGGCAGAATATTAGAGGAGAGAGTAGTCAGAGTGATTACAACCCAGTCAAAAAGGAATTGTAGAAATCCCCAAACCAGACTGGTGTAAAAAACGTTTGCGCTGGGAGGGTGAGCAGCGAACCTGACAAGTCGGTTCCGTCTCCAACGTCCGCGGTTGGATTTATCTCCGGTGTAATTCCAGTGATGCTGCACAGGAAAATGTCTCACCATATGTTACAACATGACTCTGAACATTATTCGAGCACTTGATGGGGAAAAGCAATTAAGCACTGTCTTGTAGATTTAAACAGGGGCTAAGCACACGCTTAAGGACTTCCTCAAACGGAAATGCTGCTCTGAACAGGAATTGGCACAAACGGAGAGCTTTTGTTGTGGGAAGAGCCACGGAGTTCTTAAAATTGGGGTAAATATTTGAGATCTGAGAAATTCAAGCAATCTCCAGACTTTTTTTCCAACCCCCAACAGCTCCATGGTTCTCTGACTGTTCTTGTTTCACATGGGCCATTCCCCCTTCTCCAACCAGGCGAGTGCTTGGCACGGTTCCAGCTGGCAGATTGATTATTAATTTGGAGAACAAACCAGAGATGAAGTCAAAGTTAATCCTTTTTGTGGGATTCCCAAAAGCAATTTTCATTTCCAGCCAAAGGCTGCCCCAAAGCGCCTTTCAGACACTTTGGCTCTGCACAATAGCCCGGGACACAAAAAAAAACCCCTGCAATCATAATTCTGCAAAAAGTGTATCAGAGTCACTGTTTGTGCAGGACCTGGGGGTTGAATTAAAGAGTGGATGGTTCCTTAGAGAAAGGGACATGAAAAGGTTTGCAGCTTTTGATAAAAAATAGACTGATTAAAAATAAAATAAAATAAATCTTTGATTGGCTGCTAAGGCAGTTACAAAGGATCTCATGCCAGAGAGGTAAATGCTGAAATTCATTAAACACCAAGCTAAACATGGGTTTAAATCAATCTTTAGCGCTGCAGCTGCTCGGAATGTTTTGAGCACCTTCAGCACCAAAGCAGTGATCACGCTTTGCTTAGCTGAGACCTTCCTAAGAACCAAATAAAACCAGCAAAACTCTTTCACAGGGGTCATTCTGTTATCCAAGAGATAATTTTCCCTTTCTGTGATCAAGCCACTGGTTCAAAGCCAGGCTGAGCTCTCAGTTATGCTGCTGAAAATCCTGTGAGACATCTCACACATCCAGCGAGGCGGTGTCGGCTTCTTGGAGCAAAACCAAACCCACTGGAAAAACCCTGCACTTCTGGGCCTCTGAATTTGAAATGGAGCACAAGTTTGGTAAATCCGTGTAACCCAACCTGAAATCTGAAGTTTCCATGAAATAAAGGATTGTCCAGCAATTTCCCTACATTCATTGAAGGAAATTGAGTGTTGTTGTCCTTATTTAGCTCAAAGCCAAGAAAGCCAAATGTGTCCTGGGCTCCTGGGCTGGATCCTCAGTGGGGTGGGCAGGACAAGGGAGAGGATTTTCCCCCTCTACTCTGCTCTGGTGAGACCCCACCTGGAGTGCTGGATTCAGTTCTGGGATCCTCAGCACGGGAAAAATATGGACCTGTTGGAATTAGTCCAGAGAAGGCCATGGAGATGCTCCAGGGGCTGGAGCCCCTCTGCTCTGGAACCAGGCTGGGACATCTTAGAGCCACTTCCAGGGGCTCCGGGAGAGTTGGAAAGGGAATTTAGATGAGGGAATGGACTGACAGGACAAAGGGGAGCAGTTTAAAACTGAAAGAGGGGAGATTCAGACTAAATATGAGGAAGAAATTCTTCCCTGTGAGGGTGGGGCGGGCCTGGCACAGGTTTCCCAGAGAAGCTGTGGCTGCCCCCGGATCCCTGGAAGTGTCCAAGGCCAGGCTGGACAGGGCTTGGAGCAACCTGGGATAGTGGAAGGTGTCCCTGCCCATGGAATGAGACGATTCTGAAGGTCCCTTCCAACCCAAACCATTCTATGAGAAGGAAACTGAGGCGCACGAAGGAGATGCAAATGGATCCAGGCCTGTAAGAGGGCACTAACAGAGCTCTGATATTTGGAATAAGCAGTCAATAAATACCTCCACACATCCCTTAGCTGAGTTTCCTGGTTTTTCCACTGAAACAAACAAAAAAACCACTATAAAACTTCCTGCTCAACTACTCAGATTCCTCAGTCTCCTCACAAGTTTTGCTTGGCACTGATGCCCTTTTTCTCACTTCTACCCCGGGAGCACAGGCCTGGCACTGAAGAGAACAACTTTCTGTCAGTTTCAAAGGATCAATTATCAGAGTAGCAGCTACTATTAAATTAGCTCATTAGAAAAAACCAATGAAAATGGAAAATGTGGAAAAGGAAGAAAAAGCATACTCTTGATCCAGTTGCTTGGTGCAAGGAAAATGAAGCCAGAAGAGGAATATTAATTTGATTTTATTTTTCAGAGACCCCTAATTCAAGGTGGTTTGGGGTGATTTCCTTCAGAACTGACAGAAGCAGAATTACGATAACAATGATTTAAGAAAAAATTCGTGACTTGTGGGAAATCAGAAATATTTGGGATTTTCTTTTAATGTGTGTGGGAGAGAGGGACGGGAGAAGATATAAGGAGGCGTCAAGCAAGCCCTTTGCCCAGCTGTGAATTCATGAGCACAGCAAACTGAATTGGAGCATTTTCAGGGGACAAGGTTTCTTTCTATCTGCAAATTAGCCCCAGAAAAACAAAACAAAACAAAAAAAAAAAAAGAAAAGAAACACCCCATATGCAGCCTCCAGTCTGAAGCCTTAATTAACATAAACAATGTTCAAACGCACAAAGAAATAGATATTACCATTGAAATAAAGCATATGGCTGGCTAAATACCCTGAAGATTATCTGGAGATAATCTTTTCAGGCACCAGAAGTGCAGCTGATGCTGAGCTCTAATGGCTCTCACCACAAGGCCAGGCCATCCCACTGGAGAGGGAGCTCAGCACTTCCCACCATCATCGGCCTCCTGGGTTTGGATTCTGCCTTTCAAGTCCAGAGCTCGTGGTGGACAATTAATGAGCACTTTCCCGTTTTACAGCCCTGCTCCACTGCTCTAGAAGAAGGCCTGGCATGCAGGAATCATCTCTTGAAGGAGAAATTTGAACCATGGCTTGGTCTCCAGGGATCTGCTTCAGGCAAGGCTGGGTTGCATGGGGATTGGAGCAACCTGGTTTAGTGGGAGCTGTCCCTGCCCATGGCCTGGGGTTGGAACTGGGTGATCTTGAAGGTCCCTCCCACCCCAAACCAAATTCTGTGGTTTTATGATTGAGTGCACGAGGACTGGTGGGATGGGGCAGAACTTGGTCCCTGGGCCCACAGCCAATTTCCTTGTGTTCCCCTGCCAAACTTCTTTTCCAAAAGCACTCACAGGACAGATGTTTCTTTGGGATGAATCCCCAGAACGGCTCCTGTGTCCCACCCAACATTCCACTGAACAATCCTGAAGGTGTCAGAATTTTGATACTGAAGGTGTGATACCATGGACGAGGCAGAGAAGAAATGGAGAAACCAAAGGCACTCATGTCCTTGGTCTTTAAATCAGAAACAAATGTGAAAATCCCTGTGAGGTGTCACAATGTTCCAAACCAGTTCAAAAGGCCCTGATCACCAGACCCAGGGGAATATTCCTTCCTGAGCCATCTCTGGAAGTGTCCAAGGCCAGGCTGGATGGGGCTTGGAGCAACCTGGGATGATCTTTAAAGCCTCTTCCAACCCAAACCATTCTGTGGTTGAATTACCCCAGTTCTAGGGGTTGTTTAATAATTATAAATCTAATCTCTTCCACTGCATCAAATTAGGATCAGAACTTGAAATATCATGAGGGGTCTTTTTGTATCTTTTGGTTTTGTTTTTGGTTTTGGGGTGTTTTGTTTTGTTTGGTTTTTTTTCTGTAAGGCACATTTGAAGTCTTTTTGTCTTGTGGATTTTTTTTTCCTTTAAAAGGATGACATTTTCAAGCTCCTCTACAGAACCCTGTGAAATAGAAACAGAAAAGCCGACAGCTCCCTATAATCCCTTGGCTTCACGGCTTTAAGAAGAAAAAAGAAAAATAATTCTCATATTTAGCCACACCGCAAACTCGGGTATCATCAGGTCAGCTCGTGTCGGTGGCTGCAGAATATGACCTTGGATTGCTTCCACAGAATCATCAAATCATGGAATTGTTAAGGTTGGAAAAGATCCTTAAATTCATCAAATCCAGCCATCAACCAGAGCTAAATCATGTCCTCAAGTGCCACATTCACACATTTTTTGACCTCTCCGAGGTCCACCATTCCCAGGACAGCCTGTTCCAATGCTTGACCAGTCTTTCTGTGAAGAGATTTTTCCTGATATCCAACCTAAATCTGTGCTGGTGCAGCTTGAGGCTGTTTCCTCTCATCCTGACACCCACCTCACTACCAGCTGATTTCAGTCTATTTCCACCACAGATCAACATTTTATTCATCCAAGCTTTTATCTTCTGCTCCTAAATTTCTTATTGTTATCCAGAGCTAAAACCACTTTTACAGCATTTCTGGGATCCCTTCAATGTAAGAAGTCCAAGCCATAACTCCTAGATTAGGAGTAACACTGCAAATAAAATCTATAACTAAAATAAAAATTGTGTAAGTTCATAAATAAATCTTATAAATAAAGTATATTTTGGGCAAATCTTCCCCATTGGATCTTTTCTGCTACACCAGAGTATCAGGACAATAAAAATCATAGAATCATCAAATAGTTTGGGCCAAAAAAGATGTTTAAGTGCTGTGACAGCACAGACTTTTTTCCCACGGGAAAATGTTCTTGTTTGTAACAAGTTTGGTAAACAAGATAAGTTGTTCAGCGTTGCTTTGGGAACAGGCGGGCGAACGCCTGTGGCCAATCAGTTCCGGGGGGTGGACGGCTGTGGCCAATTTTAGTGAGGGTTTATTTTGTATATAAAAGTTGCATTTAAATAAATAATTCCCTTTTTCTCGACATTCTCATCTCGTGTGCTCCTTCGTTTCGACATCGGCTCAACAGCAACAAAGTGCCACTGTTAACACAGAACCGCAAACCCCACCACTAAACCATGTCCCCAAGTGCCACATCTACACATCTTTTAAATCCCTCCAGGGTTGGTGACTCAACCAATTCCCTGTCCT
Organism: Orthonyx spaldingii; assembly: GCA_013397795.1. NCBI lineage: Eukaryota > Metazoa > Chordata > Aves > Passeriformes > Orthonychidae > Orthonyx > Orthonyx spaldingii. The sequence goes on from VZTJ01001264.1 coordinate 927,549, forward strand.
GCCCAAACTCATTGGGTATCACGATCACCTTGGGAAAAAGGTGAAAACGGGAGCTACTCTGAAAGTGTTACAAACAAAAGTTTGGGACTTTCTGAAGCCGACTTTTCCAGGTGGAGGGAAGTGTAAAGGTGGGATAAAAGGGGGATTGAAAATAGCAGGAGGATGGCTGCTCTCATTATCATATAGGGCTGCTTTCCAGCAGAGGGCAAGGTGAAATCAGTGAGTGATGGATCTGCCTCCCTCCCACCCCTGCGTGACATTCACAGCTGCTTATCCAGGTTCTTTCCAGGGGCAGCTCCTCGGGTGTCCTTGAGCTTGCATGGAAATGCTTTGGCAGGTCCTGCAAGGCAAGAACTGGAGCCAGGGCTGGGCTTTTGTCCCCTTGTTGTGCCACCCTCCAGGACCCTCCTGAAGCTGCCTGTTTGAGCAAACGCGTTGTGTGCACGTTCCAGCCAGACACAAAGGTGTTCAGCTCACTCCCTCAGCTTCCAGGTCAGCTTTCCTGCTGTAGTTTCCCAATTACCAAGAAATGCCAGAGACTGGGGCTGGTTTTGCAGTTATTCCCTCTCCAGTGAGGAAGGATCAAACTGGATCACGGCCCAAAAGATGAGACTCTGCTTTTCTGTTTAGCAAAGGATTCGGCAGCACATCAGGAATTAACCTGTAGCTGGTCCAGGCAATCCTCTTTCTCTGCCCTGAACAATAGCCAGTCAGCCTATGGTCATTCCTGAGAAACTGGGAAAGTTTCCTGGTTTCACAGCAAACAGCAATCAATGCACCCAAGGGATGAGCAGCAGCTTTGTTGTGTGTACTGAAAATATTCCAGGGAAAATCCTCCGAGGAACCGAGCACAAGATCCACCAGCTCCTGCACCTGGACATCGTGGGCCTGCGCTCAAGCCTCGTGGGAAAGGTGGGAAAGAATGGGAAAACAAGGTAGGGAATGGTTTTGCTGAGCGTAGCAGGTGCCAATAGAAATGCAGGACATTGCAGGCAGAAGTGAACGAGCTGGAAACGCTCCCTTTGGCTGCTCAAGGATGTACAAATGCACTTGGATTAAAGGCTGGGAGAGCAGCACAAACACCTGGGAAAAATGGCTCACATCCTCTGTTCTCACATGTCCTGTCCCTGCTCAGCACTTCCAACTCCTTGGATGACCCCAACAGAGCCTAAAAGCCCTCAGAAGCCCCAAACCAGCCCTCAGCGAGATATTAGGGGTGCAGAATGACCACAACCATCACTCTGTGGCTGCTCACACCAAACCCTGGCACTGGGCAGTGGGATTGTCCATCTGGGGATTTTGAATCCCAAATCTCTGGAGCATGGGACTGAAAGGAGAGAGGGAGATGGAAATTTGTTGTTAGCTCTGAACAGAGAGCCTGCAAGTCCCAGCTCTGGTCCAGACCTCCTGTCCCTTGCGCCCTCTGTGTTTCAGCCTCCCCCTCTCTGAAATATCCATCTCAATGCTCTTCCCAGCTTTCCATGGCAAAGCCAGGGATGGAAACACAGGCAGATTGCCTCCTGTCTACCTCTAAACAGCACTTCCCAAAAGAGCAAACAAACAGTGCTGCCAACATCCCAACCCCATCTCCGACAGCACAGGAGGCCCCAGGGCCAGCTTGAGAAGAAGGATGGCTCTCCTGCTACCAAACCCCTGGCTCCAGGGGATGCTGCTTCTCAGAAACCTAAATCAGAACATTTTAATGGCTGAGCGCAGGGCCAGAGGATAAAGAGACAAAGAAAAATAAATCAGGCGGATGACAGAGGGGCTGGGAATGGGAGGAGGTAGCAGACGGTAAAAGAAATTAAATCAAGAAGCCAAATTAAGGTGCTGCAGGCGAAGATGAAGATGCTGGATTAAAGATTAACCGTAACCAAGATGGAGATGCGGCCCTTTCGAGGTACAAATTGCTTCAATGCATTTAGCAAAACCCACACAAATCTCCTAAGAACAAAGTTTTCACAGATGCAGCTGGATCACAGGAACAGAGATGTCTGGACCTAAGAACTCTGGATGGCTTCACGCTCCAGTGTTTCCAGCTGAGAAGGGGAATTAAAAGCGAAGGGAAGGCAATCACCCTAAAAAATTGAAAGCCCTGCACTGGGGTAAAGGAGAGGGGATGCAAGCAGACATTTAAGAAGGGCTTGACACTGTAGAGATAAATTCTGGGGGTATTTTTAAATCCTTCTGGATCCAGGGGAGCTGCCCAGCCCTTTGGGGCTGTCTGCTCACTGAGCATTTCCTAATTTCTCTCCTGCCAGCCGGCTCCACGGGAATGGTGCGTGAGCTCGACGTGGGAGCGCACCTTTCACACCTGCTCCTTCACAGCCCCAAGCGAGGGACAGCTCAGCCAGCATCCCATCACAGTTCACCCCTCGGCTCAAACCCGGCAGCAGAGGATCCTGGTCCCATCACAGCACATCAGGAGTTTGCACCGCTGCACGTTCCCGCTCCGGGATCGCCGGGAGGAAGGTCTCTCGTGCATTGCCACCTCCTTTTAGCACCAGCAACTCACATTTTCCACTGGGGCATCTAAGACCCTGTTCCTGTGAGAGTGAGGGGGGGGTGGAGGAACTGGATGTGGTTGTGAGGTTCAGTTTTTTAAAACCATGAGGTGTTTTTATCGCGTCTTTCAAAGATTCTGATGAAAATCTCCTGGGTGATACGGACTTAGGAGCACCCACAAAGAAGCATGGAATGGTTTGGGTTGGAAGGGACATTTAAAGCTCATTGCAATGTGCAATGACCAAATTAGACCAGGTTGCTCAAAGCCACATCCAACCTGATCTTGGACACTTCCAGGGATGTGGCAGCCATGGCCTGGCTGTGTGAACCTGTCCCTTATGGCACAACCCTTCTCCTGGGACAAACACAGCCTTGAGCCCCTTGCTGTTCCTGGCACGATTGTCCCCGAGCAGAACCTCGGGGAAACACCAAAATCCAACTCAAGATACACTTCAAGCCTCCAGCTGGACATCAGAGAGCTCTGAGCCAGGCCCAAGGAATTCAGGGAGCCAGGTGAGAGAAGGATAACACCCACACGTGGACATGGGGATGCTGCTCTGAAGATGAGAAGGTTTATTCAGTGTGAGCTCACCTCGCTGCACTTTTTTCCCTGCCACTGCCTTCCTTTGCTCCTTCCTTTCCCTTTGGCCTCCTTTTCCTCGGCACTCCCCAAAATGAGCATTTCATGGGAGCGGAGCAGCCAAGTGAAGCAGAGCTGCCTGGCAGCTCCTTGAATGCATGGAATGCCTCCCTCGTTCCCAGCTCGAATTTTGGAAAGCAACATCTGCCTGCTCCTGAAGGTCATTTGGATCCTGGATCAGGGATGCTGCACCACCTCCTCATTGCTATGCTGTGCCTAGAGCAGCCATAAATGTCCTGTCACGTGAAATGCTGGTTCATTACAAGTTTGGGGAGGGAGGGGGGCAAATAAAATGCAAAGCAAACGGCAAAAAATCCCACCCTGACGGGACGGGTGTGATTCCTGCCCTTCCTTACGTGGGTGCAGAAAGGAATCCAGAGGTTTTGCTTTGGATTTACATTTGCACAAGGGGAGGAAACCTGTGGGAAATGGAGCTGATGCTAATGCAGTGTGAGGGGGCCGGCGCGGTCCTGGCTAAACAAACGCTAATAAATAAACGCTGATGTTTAAGACCGCGCTGCCCCCTCTCCTTGAACAAGCATTCCTGGCCCTCCTGGGGGCTGATCTGATGTCTTCTCACCAGGGGGGTCGATGTAAACATCTCCCTGGTGGGCAGGGCCCGGATGGATCAGAGGGAGAGGGTGAGATCCCTCGGGAAGAGTGGGAAGAGAGCGGCAGTGAGGCAGCTGGATTCAGCTCCGAGCCAGGCTGCCGGGAACGGTACCTTGTCACTGCTTGGCAGCTGTGAGGATGCAGGGATTCAGGGATTCAGGGATGCAGGGAGCCATTGGCAGCAAAGCTGAGGATTGTGGCAAAGCTGGAAAGCAGCAGAGCAAACTTCCCTTCTCCAGCCTGGACGGGCAGGAGCTGCAAACACAAATCAAGCTCCAGACCCGCAAAGCTGGCAGAGGTTTTCCTGCAGGAAGCTTTCCCCTGCCACACAATCCTGGTGATTTCATGTGGACTGCATGACTGTGGTCGGGTCTGCTCTAATTCCTGCTTTTCCCTGCCATGGGTGTCTGGGGGGAAAGGTGTGGAGACACAGCACCCCAGCATTTTGCAAGGAGCAGGAACAAGGAGCAGGTGCTGAGCGGAGCGACACAGATCCGCTTGTGCTTTTCTCAGGAAAGCAGGTCACGGGGGAGGAGGGGGAGTCCTTTCCCAGCTTTGCTACTGCAAGTGTATTTAACCAAAGCCACGCTGGTACCAAACACTCTGCCAGCCCCTCTGGAGCTCGTGCGAACAGGGATTGCTATCAAAACCTTTCAAAGCCACTTTCTGCTAATGAAAATGGCTTGCAGAGATGCAGGCTGGTGGAAACCCCTCTACTCTCAGCAATGTTTCTTCCTTAACCTTTCTCCTCCCTCCTCCCCATCCTGCTGCACCTCTGTACATCTGGAAGCAGAAAGGGCATAGTGTTCCCCAAGAAACCCAGGAAGTGGACTTTCCTTTCCTTTCCTTTCCTTTCCTTTCCTTTCCTTTCCTTTCCTTTCCTTTCCTTTCCTTTCCTTTCCTTTCCTTTCCTTTCCTTTCCTTTCCTTTCCTTTCCTTTCCTTTCCTTTCCTTTCCTTTCCTTTCCTTTCCTTTCCTTTCCTTTCCTTTCCTTTCCTTTCCTTTCCTTTCCTTTCCTTTCCTTTCCTTTCCTTTCCTTTCCTTTCCTTTCCTTTCCTTTCCTTTCCTTTCCTTTCCTTTCCTTTCCTTTCCTTTCCTTTCCTTTCCTTTCCTTTCCTTTCCTTTCCTTTCCTTTCCTTTCCTTTCCTTTCCTTTCCTTTCCTTTCCTTTCCTTTCCTTTCCTTTCCTTTCCTTTCCTTTCCTTTCCTTTCCTTTCCTTTCCTTTCCTTTCCTTTCCTTTCCTTTCCTTTCCTTTCCTTTCCTTTCCTTTCCTTTCTCCTTTCTATTCCATTCCATTCCATTCCATTCCATTCCATTCCATTCCATTCCATTCCATTCCATTCCATTCCATGCCCACTTTCAGTGACACCCCTGCCTTCAGCCACCCACCTTGCCCAAACTGGACAGATGTTGCAGCATCTGTGCAAACTGGCGCTCAGCTGCCTGCTGTGCTTTGTGTGCTGAGGCTCAGCTGAGGTGCAGTGACAGGTTTGGGAGAGCGTTCATCCCAAAGGGACTCTCTGACTTCCCACTTGGTGAGAAGATGTGGAGTGTTCCTCAGCTAATTAAGCACCTGCCAATTACAAGGCAGCACCAGTGATGACTGTGCTGGCTGAAGCAATTTTTAGTGAAAAATGTCTCCGCTGTCCTGTCTGGGGTTTGCAGCACCGGGAGTGGCCTTTCTTGCAGGAATTGCTGATGGTGCAGCAGCAGGCACAGTCCTAGGGGTGAAATGTCCTTTATTTCCTGCCTATCCACTCTCCCCACAACCTGGCCAGCAATAAAATCCACATAAACCAGCGCCAAACACATCCATCTCTGCCTCCTCCCTTGGCAGGGCGATCACTCCAGCCCTGCCTCTGCACCTCCCGCAGAGCTGAGCAGATTCCCTGGGCTCTGCTTCCACTTTTCAACGTCTTTCCAGAGGGAGAACCAGCTCCTGCCACTCACAGGCTGGTGATACAGGGATTAGGACTGGGTTTTAAAACTCCCAAGCTGGGAAATTCAGAAGTCCCCCTGAGACTCACTGATATCTCATGGATAAAGCCAATAACAACTGAATGCACTGAACCTTCCTGGCAGTGTCTTTCCCAGGGCCCAGGGGAGGCAGGGAGCACGGGGATAAAGCCAGGCAGGATCACCAGCAGAGATGAAATGCAGAATCCCAGCAGGAAGCTTTTATCCTCTGGCTCAGGACTGCTCATGGCCAGGGCGCTTTCTCCGAAAGCCAAGCTGGCACCTGGAGCCGGGAGTCTCCAAAGGAGGAGATCAGATTGCAGAGGGTGGGAAAAGGGAGATTCCTGCTGCTGCAGCTCCTTCCATCCCAGCCAGGAAGGTTGGGTAGAGGGGAATGTCCAGAGGAGAGAAGCAGATAAGCATTGGAATAAGGAATAAAGGAATGAACAGTGGAGATTTTGCAGAGAAGAAAGTTTCTGGAGCAACCATGGAAGCAGAACACATTGGGGAGAGAGACAGAGTCTGGAAATCAAAGGGGGGCAAGTGTGTGGAGCAAGTTGATCAGAACATTTAATCTGGCACTCAACAGTCCTGAAAGGGAAAAAAGTTTGGAAACCACAGTGCTAAGGTATAAATCTGGCTGTATTCTCCCCAACCCCTCCAAAATTTCCCTGCCAACACTGCTGGCTCGTGAATCAAGGTCATCCACGCAGACTGAGCAGCGAGCAGACAGGTAGGTCAGGACCAAAGGGACAAAGCTGCTGGTCCCAGCCTTCACCTGCCCAAGGGTAACAGAACTGAGCAGGAAAAGCACAGTGGATGTGACAGCTCCCACTCCATCCTCCTGTTTGATCTTCCTTTCTTTCCTGAGATGACAGGCGGTGTCAGAGCGAAGGAGCAGCGCTCGCAAGCTGGGGGCTCCCAGGCCACCTCCTCTGAAAGCTTTTCTGGGCAGGGAGGGAGGCCAGGAGGACAAAAATAAATGCTCCTTGTTCAGGGGACCTGAGAGCGGGTCCCCACATCGCTCCCGCTTCAGAGCAGCAGAAAATGTTCTGAGAGTTCCTGTCAGCTCTGCTGCTTTTCGAGGCCGTCTCAGCCCTGAAAGCCTCCAAAGCAAAGTGACACTTGTCATTGGACCAGCACTGCTTCCTCCTCAACCCTCCAAAAACACTAATCTGGGTAAAGGCAAATGTGAAAGGAAATTCAGGACTGTAAGTGACCTAGAAAAGGAGATTTTTTTTGTTCAGCTCCAGTTGCAGTAACAGCACATCGAAAGCTGTGAAATGCTTGGGCGTGACAGTAACAGGAGTCGTGTAAGTCCTGCTTCACAGACTGCGGCAGCAGCTCTGCCCTGCTGCTGGAGAGAGAACAGGCAGCACAACCTCAGCTGCTGCCCAGATCCCAGGAGGAGCTGGCAGAGCTGGCAATTAGCAAAAGCATCTTTTGGCACTTGTAAACTGAGCGAGTCGCGTTGAAATGAGCTGGGAAGCAGCGAAACGCCCGGTGCTGTGCTCCCGGTCCTAACAACGCTCGTGAGGTGCTGATGCCTGAGTGGAGACAAACACAGCAACCCTCCAGAAGCGGGGGTGGAGAGGGGGAGTTCTTTTTACAGTTACCTGGAAAAAAAACCCAATCAGAACCACTTTTGTCCCACAAACAGGATGTTCCTGGGAACGCCATGGTGGAAGGCACCTCGCCATCACTTCAGGGTGGATTTCAGGAAGCATTTCTTTCCACAGAGGGTCATCAAACATGGGAGCAGGCTTCCCAGAGAGGTGTCCCAAGCCTGTCAGTGTTTGAGAAGGGTTTGGAAAACCCCCTTAGTAACTTTTGGACTGCCCTGAATTGGTCGGGCACTTGGAATTGATGATTGTTTAAAGTCCCTTTTAACTGAAAATTCTGTTCTATTCTATTCTATTCTATTCTATTCTATTCTATTCTATTCTATTCTATTCTATTCTATTCTATTCTATTCTATTCTATTTCTATTTCTATTTCTATTTCTATTTCTATTTCTATTCCATTCCATTCCATTCCATTCCATTCCATTCCATTCCATTCCATTCCATTCCATTCCATTGGCAATTCTGAGCTTCCTCCCCTGCCCTGTTCCAGGTATCTCATTCAAAACATCTTCAATCTCCCCCCTCACCCTGAGCTGTTTCTCTTGGGGATGAGCAGCAGATTCTCTGCTGGGACTCATCAGTGCAACTTTAATCACTGAAAAATTCCTTGGGCTGCAACACAGCCACAGCCACTTCTGTGCTTTCCCTGTTCCTGCACTCACGCTGAATCCCCATGGCTTGGGCATGTTTAAATTACACCTCAGGCATCTAAAATCCCTTCCCTCCAGGTATCTTTGGAGCTGAAGGATGATTTTCCCAGCCAGGACCCAGATCCAGCAGTAATATTGGGCACAGGGAGCTCCCTCCACTTTCCTTGTGTTGTTCCACGTGCAGCAGCTCTGGAACACCTTTTTCTTGAAGCTGCCTGGATTTTAAGTGTTTGCATCACAGAGTTCTGCCTCCCTCATCACTACCAGCAACCACACAGGCCTTTGGAACATATTTGAAATGTCAGGAAACTCCCCAGCACTGTTTGGATCAATACATGGGATACCAGGAGTGGAAAGGAACCATCTGAACGCAATTCCCAGCAGCAGTGACACATTCCTGCAGCTCCAATTTGGGTTTGTATGGAAGATTAAAGGTAAAGATACCCCAAAAAACCTGCCACAGCCTTTTGCCCAGGCCCCAGCCTCGGGTTGGGGGTGTAAAATCCCATGCATATTGCTAATCCCTGGGCTAATCCTGTGCAGTGCCCTTGAAGCTGTCAGGAGCCTTGCTGGGGTTTGAAGGATGCTCAGCATTCCTTCAGGTTTGACGTATGATCTCCATGCCCCATTAAATAAATAATAACCACAGCTGAAAATGAACAGCATTCTCCTGGATCCCAGCTCCTCTGGGCTCCTTTTCTCCCAATCCTTTTCTCCCAAAGTTGACTTTTATTCAGAGCCACCAGCAGAGCCGTGACCCTGCTCTGCTCCTCCTGGGTGAGGGTGAATAAATCTCTCCCTCAGTTTCTCCTTCCCCACCTGCAAATGACACAGTTCGGGTTCTGGGGACAGCCCATCCCTCATCAGTGCCATTATGACCCTTCCCATTTTTGTCCCCTTGGCTGGCTGGTGGTAGATTGGACCCATCACCCAAAAATGAGGGGGACTGATGGGTTTCCCACCCGTTTTGCTGCCTGCACTTCCATCTGCAGAAAGAAAGGCTTTCCTCAGACCTGGGAAGATGGAGGTTCTTGCTGGGTCAGGCTTCAGGCCACCCTCATAAAATCACAGAATGGGTTGGGTTGGAAGGAACTTTAAAGATCACCTCATTCCAGTCCCCTGCCATGGGCAGGGACACCTTCCACTATCCCAGGTTGCTCCAAGCCCCGTCCAGCTTGGCCTTCGACATTTCCAGGGATGGGACAGCCACAGCTTCTCTGGGAAACCTCTGCCAGGGCCTCACCCTGCCATACACCAGGTTCAGGCAGGGAGTGATTTTATTCCCTCAGAGACAACCAGAAAATCCCCTCCTGACATCCCACCAACATTCCACATGTCCATTAAACCCCCTGGAGACACAGCTCTGGCCTGAAGCAGGAGGGAGCTCTGGGAGATGAACACGCATCTTCCAACTGGTCAGCGCTGTAATTGAATTAAAGGATTTGCAAAGCCCTGGAAAAAGCCTTGACAAGTCTGGAAGTCATTCTATTCCATGAAATTGGGCTTTCTGACCTCGCTGCATCAGTTATTTTTCTGACTGAGGGTTAAAGTGCACCCAAACAAATGTGATGGTCGGGGCACAGAGGATTTGTCCTCTGCGGGAGGAGAGTTTTGCTCGTTGCCTTCCAGGAGGGCCACTGGGAGAACCTGTCGTGCTCCACACGGAGCTGGCTGTCAGAGCAGGCTGGATATTCCCTGGATTTCCTAATCCTCTCTGCCATGGGGCTGAGAGGCCACGGAGAGCTCAGGTGGGATGCACAGGTTGGTGTCTCGTGCCCTCACGTGCGCGGCCTCGCAGCGATGGCCCCGAGCCTCCTCATTCCGCCCCGTGAAGACTGAAATTCACGTGGTGACACTGCCTGCTGCCCACACAACACAGAAAACACCATGGGAGCTCCTCTGGGTGACCAGTCTGACCATCAAGCTCACCTTTAGATCACCAGTTCTCAGTGATAAATGGGAATATTTATTTTTGCTCACTAAAAGGAGCTCCTCGCTCCCCGATTTCCTGACATTTCGAGGAGCTGTCTGATGTTATTTAGCACAGCAGGCTCGTGGAAAACTGAGGCACGAAGCTTACACTGATCTGCCCAGACACACAGAAAGTTCATCATTAGACAAGGGCTGCATCCCAGGCACCGTGGCCTCTTTTTGCCGCTGTTTTAGCAGAACATTTCATCTCCTAGCGCGGTGCACAAGCAGTCAGGTGAAAATGAACACAAGTCCCTTTCTCCTCTTTAAAATAGGGGCAAACTTTCCCCATCCTTATTCACAGTGTGCCAGTTCGTGAACCTTTTCCACCACATCCATCAGTCCTGCCTTGTCCAGTCTCCTACCCGTCCCTCCTATCTTGTCCATCCTGCCAGTCCATCACCTTTGAGCAGTGGCATGGACTCAAAAACCTGCACCCTGACCCATGGAATCCCATCATGAGAGTGAGGAGTCTGGGACTGGAATGGACAAAATAGATGAAATCAGATATTAGGGGGGAATTCTTTGCTGTGAGGGCGGTGAGGCCCTGGCACAGGTTGTTCAGAAAAGCTGTGGCTGCCCCATCCCTGGAAGTGTCCAAGGCCAGGTTGGATGGGGCTTGGATCAACCTTGGGGATAGTGGAAGGTGTCCCTGCCCATGGCAGGGTTGGAATAAGATGATTTTTAGGGTCCCTTCCAACTCAAACCGTTCAATGACAAAATTTTAGCAACATAAAATGATTGTGATTGTGATTGTGATTGTGATTGTGATTGTGATTGTGATTGTGATTGTGATTGTGATTGTGATTGTGATTGTGATTGTGATTGTGATTGTGATTGTGATTGTGATTGTGATTGTGATTGTGATTGTGATTGTGATTGTGATTGTGATTGTGATTGTGATTGTGATTGTGATTGTGATTGTGATTGTGATTGTGATTGTGATTGTGGTTGTGGTTGTGGTTGGGATTGGGACTGGGATTGGGATTGGGATTGTGGTTGTGGCTGTGGCTGTGATTGTGGATGTGATTGTGATGGGTGCTGCTGTGTTCCTGGCCTGCAGTTCATGGATTCATGCAAAAATGAGGCATTGTTAAGAAGTTCATCTGAACTTGCCTCAGTTTTGAAAGGAAATTGAGCAAAAAATCCTGATGAGGAAACTTTTTCTTGTGTCCTTAACAAAGACATGGAAAACATCACCTGCTTAAGCATCTGCCTAATGCTGATTGTGTGGGCATTGTCCAACCCTGAGGCACTTGTGGTCATCACACACCTTCCTCAAATCATGCACAGGCTGCTCTGGAGCCATCAGCTCCCAGCAAAGCCAATATTCCAGAGGATACAGACCTGGTCAGATCCACAGGTTTACACCCAGAACCATTTGGGAAGTGGTGCTCTGTACCCAGACAGACTTTCCTGCGCCCATAAAGGCAGAATAAAATCAATCCAGCAAAGAAGGACACAGAGATAAAGCGACTCCACTCTGAATTTTACACTCAGAGGGTGCAGAGCGTTCTGGTGCAGTGCTTTGTGTCTCCTCCCTGCACCTGAGCCTGCCTTGAAGCCGGTTCAAAGCTGCACCCTGTTGGCTGTTGAGTCGCTGGAGTTAGAGCACACCAAAAGCAGGCAGCAGATTTCCCCAAACTGCCTTTTTTCCCCCACACTTGAAAGCCTGGAGCTGTGATCCAAAGCTGTCCAGCAGCACACATGGATGTCTGGGCTGTGTTCTTACAGCCTCAGCCTGCAGTCCCCTCATGCAGCTTGGGAAGTCAAGATGGATTTTCACCACGAGCCACCCTCAGCAGCCTGGCACATCCATGAGGATGGCTCCAGGAGAGCTGGCAGGGATGCAGGCAAGACAAGCCAGACTCAGAATCATGGAATTGTTGGTTGGAAAAGGTCCTCGAGCCCAACTCTTGACCCAGCACTGCCCTGTTCACCACGAAACCTCATCCCCAAGTGCCACATCCGCGCATCTTTTAAATCCCTCCAGGGATGCTGACTCAACCACCTCCCTGAGCTGCCTGTTTCAGGGCATGACCACTCCTTCCATGAAGTAATTTTCCCTGATATCCAATCTAAACCACCCCTGGTGTGACTTGTGGCTGTTTCCTCTTGTCCTGCTGCTTGTTACCTGCAAGAAGAGACTGATCCTAACCCGGCTGCACCCTCCTATCAGGGACTTGTGGATCCAGAAAGTCCCTCCTGAGCCCCCTTTTCTTCAGGCTGAGCTCCCCCCCAGCTCCCTCAGCTGCTCCTGGTGCTTATTTGGGATTTTATTTTTTTTTTTTGAATACACAGCACAAACACACGTGAACACAGAAACCATCCCGAACCTCATGAGGCTCCAGCTCTCACCCTCAGCACTGAGCCGAGGTTGGGAATCACCTCACTGAACCCAAAGCCTCCTCCCGGTGGGAGCATCCTCCAGGTTTCAGTGCCTGATTTCTGCCAGGTCTGTAGAGGGAATTTGTTTATTCCACCCATATTCCCAACCCCTTTGCCAGGGAAGCAAAGGAGCATTTGATTCAGAGCCTCTGAATCCTCTGTCCTCTCCCTGCTTTCCCTTCTGTCAAAAGCCATTAAACCATTCCCTGCTGGCATTCTGCTTCTCCTGCATCCTGTGCTGTGCAAGGTGCTGGAGAATAACCCAGCCCCTGCTTTCCCAATTCCATGGACAATTCTGACCACTGGGAAGCAGAAAAGGCCAAAGGAGTGTAACTCCTCTCCCAAACAGGGAACACACAGCCCTGTGCTCTGCTGCTTTGTGCTGACAGGACTGGCCACCTCTTTCCTGAAACCCCTGGAATCCAGGTAACAATTCCCAGGAAAAGGTGTCCTCCTAACAAGGGAGGTGTCTGGCAAAACAGCCCCCTGGAAGCTGCTCTTTGTGCTTCCAGCAGCCCCAGAGCCCCGGGCTGAGCAGGGAGAAATCCTCAGGCTCTGGAGGTGTGGCTGGGTTTCGCTGCACTGCCCTGTTTTGTCTGCTCTCATCCAGGGCTAAAAAAAGGCTCCTGGGACCATAATTCCGTCTGCCTGGGTGCACATCGCGAGTGCAGTCAGACAGGCCGAATTAAGGGATACTTTTAACTGGGTTTAACACGGGGGAACTAATGGGAATATTCAGATTCACCTCCCTGCCCGCCCCTGCGTAGCCAGGCTTTGCAAGCACGGTGCGTTCTTCCCTCGCCGACATCCCCGCAGCACATCCACGGCAGCGGGTGGGGAAGGGCAGGATTTGCAGCTGAAGATGTGGGGAATTGAAGTGATTCAGGGCAACGGAGCTGGAACGGGGGGGTTGGCAAACACCAGCACGCCCTGGATGGGATCACACCAAGGGCAGTGTTGCTCCTCCACAGTTGGAGTGTTGCAGTAAACATATTTATAATATATCATTAATATATACTTAATATACAATATGGTATGAATAGGTCCAAAGGGGAGAGCAGTGCATTGATTTTTCGTGGGGTTTTGGGGTTTTAGCAGGCCAGCAGGTTGAGGGAGGTGGTTCTGTCCCTCTGCTCTGCTCCTGGGAGACCCTTCCTGGGCTGCGCCCAGCTCTGGGGCCTCCAACATCAGGAGGAAGTGGAACTGCTGGAGAGATTCCAGAGGAGTCCACGGAGATGCTCATGGGGCTGGAGCCAGGCTGGGAGAGCTGGGGGTGCTCAGAGTGGAAAAAAAAAAGCTTTACAGACACCCTAGAGCCCCTTCCAGTGCCTAAAGGGGCTGCAAGAGAGCTGGAGAGGGACTTTGGACAAGGGATGGAGTGACAGGACAAGGAGGGAACGGCTTTAGGCTGAAGAAGGGTGGATTTAGATTGGATATGAGGAAGAAATTCCCCCCTGTGAGGGTGGGGAGGCCCTGGCACAGGTTTCCCAGAGAAGCTGTGGCTGCCCCATCCCTAGAAGCATCCAAGGCCAGGTTGGGCGGGGCTTGGAGCAATCTGGGATAGTGGAAGGTGTCCCTGCACATGGCAGGGTTGTGGAATGAGATGATCTTGAGGTCCTTTTCAACGCAAATGACTCTGTGATTGTGTGGAGTGTCTGTGTCTGGGGGGACTCATTGCTCTCTGTCAGCACGGACAGGCTGTTCCTGCCTGAGCTGCAGCTCTGGCAGGGTCATTAACGCGCTGGGTGACAGACAGGGGAAGAGAGAAGCTGTTCCTTGACTTCAGAAAGCTTTTCTCCAAAAGACAGGCACTGAGAGATGGATTAACTGATGTGATGAGCAAAATGATTTCTGTGGGGTGTTAGAGATAAGACAACTCCTGTGTGGCACTTTGCTGGTGGTGGGGAGTGGAGGAACAAAGGGAAGCAGACCAGCAAGGCTGGGATCACAAAAAGCCACAAAAAGCCACAAAAAGCCACAAAAAGCCACAAAAAGCACAGGAAAGAAAACTTTGTGCCTTCCTTTTTGTGCATCAGAGGCTTTCAACAAGTGGGGTGAAGCCCATGGAGGTTAAAGTCTGTCCTGACCCTTGTGCTGCCTTCCAAGGACGTGTAATCCTGTAGGACATGCAGTCAGGAATTCAGGCAGCTTTGGATTCTGCAGATTAGACACTGGATATCCCCACCCCAAAAAATGGAAATTTCAGGCAAAGCAGCTGCACTTCAAGGTCCGTGAGGTGGCTGGACCATAAACGCCAAAGAGTAAAATGACCTTATAAAAAATTTATACAAGCAATTCCTCCCACCAGGGCATTTTGGGGTTCCTCTGAGTTGTTCCAGACAAAGCAAACAAACAAAAACACCCCCAAAAACCTTTCTCTGACGCTACAAAACTGTCCCTGTGGTTTGTGGCGCTGTGTGAATACCTCTAGGACCAACACACCCCTTACCCCTCAAGCGCTTCCTGTCTGGCAAAACCCCGTGAGCAGGACTGTCCTCAGCCTCTGGGAGCTGTGTTTTAGGATAGCACAAGTTTTTCCAAGTGATTTCACCTCGCCCCAGAGCTGAGGCAGTGGTTGTTTTGTTCTCCCAGCCTAACCTTGCTCGCCCAGGTCACCTTCCTGGACAGCGAGGTTTGCATTTCCTAAGTCAGGAAGGTGAAAGGCTTTAATTACTGGAACAGATGATCTTTCCCAAGGGAAGCCCGGGGTGTCCTTGAATGAAAATCACAGATTCCTGAGGTGCTTTCTCTTCCAAGAACAGGAAAGCTTTTATACAAATATTTTGGAAGGTTTGGAAAGGCCTCTTAAGATCAGTTGTTGTAATGTTCAGTTATTGTAACGAGACAGAGGAGCTGCTTGATGGAGCCGGGCATTCCCTGTGGGATGAGGGTTCCCCTGGCAGTGCAGACCTGCTGGATCTCACTCTGTGTGTGCCTGGGGTTGGATTTCACACCTGCATGGCCTGATTTTCCCTCCTGCACCAGGGGCTAAAATACAAGCCCTCAGCTACTTGGTCCCTGCTGTCACCAAGGAGGGGACAATTAGTGCTCACTTGCGGCTCAGACAGGCAGCCTGATCTCATGTTGTCTCTCCAGACACTTCATAGGATCACAGGATGGTTTGGGATGGAAGGGGTTTTATCTTCTCATTCCAACCCCCTGCCATGGGCAGGGACACTTTCCTCTACCCCAGGTTGCTCCAAGCCCCATCCAACCTGGCCCTGGACACTTTCAGGGATGGCGCATCCACAGCTTCTCCGGTCATCCCAGTCTCCAGGGTTCCAACACCACCCTCACAGTAAATAATTTCTTCCCAATACCCGATCTAAACCTACTTTATTTCACTTTAAAGCCGGTGCCCCTTGCCCCATCACTCCACGCCCTTGTCACACATCCCACACTTTGTGGTTTGTGACTGTCCCTTTCCATCTCACACCGGTTCTCCTCATTTTCCTGATCCCAAGCTCAAAGAATACCCAAACACAGCTTTCATCATCTGAGTAGAGGCTCATCAGCCCCACAGGGCTGCTCTGTAACACTAAATGGCCCCACATCTTCCTCTGCAGCCACAGAATCATGGAATTAAGGCTGGAAAGGGTTGTCAAGCCCAACTCTTCACCCACCACTAAACCTCATCCCCAAGTGCCACATCCGCACAATTTTTGGACACTCCCAGGGGTGGTGACTCCACCACTTCCCTGGGCAGCCTGTCCCAAAGCCTGAGCACCTTCCCAGTGAAGAATTCTTTCCTAATATCCAATCTAAACCTCCACTGGTGCAACTTGAGGCCGTTTCCTCTTGTCCTGTCCCTTGTCACCTGGGAGAGGAGACTGACTCCAACCTCATTAAAATGTCCTTTCAGGGAGTTGGAAAGAGATGAAATGATGCTGTCACCACCACCACCAAACCTTGGCTCTGTCTCCCTGTTCCCGTTCCCACGTGAAATCCCTGTTGTGCACCTGGGCAAGGCAGGAGGGAAATACAGATCTGGTGATGCTCAAGAACATTAACACACATCCATGGCTGTATTTATCAACTCCTCTCCTGGAGGAAGAGGGAGCAGGAGACCAGATCCTGCCTGGGTTTTCACTTCATCATGGCTAAGCAGCCAATAATTACTCCAGATGAATACCCTTGGAGGAGAGCCAGAGAACCCCAAATCATTCTCTGATTTCAACTTTCAATTTACCCAGCCCGTGCTAAGCTCATTAATCACACTCGCAGCACCCAACACAACAGAAATTAGTCCCTGATCTTCTCCCCTCTTATTTCACGACATGAGGAGCTGGGGGCAAGGGGAAGAGAAAAGAGAGGCAGAGGTGCCACCCACGAATCTCACAGTCACTCAAAGGGGCTGGGATTAATAAATCAAAAATCCATTGTTAACAGTACAAGCTTAAACATCCATCTAAATGCAAATGAATGAACACTCAAGGGTTCTTCCTCCTTTTTTTTTTCTTCCAAGTGCTCTGTTTGACAGCTCCATCTTTGAGGAAGCACATGGCCACCAGATAATTGTCTGCTCTAATTGCAATTTTACAGTCCAGCCCTTCACAGCCCATGGATTTTAAGTGGCCTTTAAAGAGTTTTGGCATGCTCTGGATGGGATTGGAAGCTCAGGTGGCTGCAGGAACAGGCAGGAGCTCTCATGGGAGGATTGCTCCAGGTTTCCTGCCTCTGTACCTGTTCAGCCACAGGATTCGAGGGGTTCAATCCAGAGGCTGGGTCACTGGAATCAGGTGGAATTTGGGTCACCAAGATCTGCAGCCTCAGGTGGGTGTGGGGAAGTTCCACTCTGGCACCCATCCTTGGAGCAGGAACATGGAGAGCGGCAAAAGAGGAATCTTAGGAGGCCTCAGCATCTCCTGAGCAAGCAACACCACGACAGGGTGGCTTGGGCTGCGCAGGGAATGCAGCAGGGTGGAGAACAGGCAGGGGAATGGAGCTGTAAATCCATGAAATTCGTCAGAACTGGGAAATGGGACTTCACAGAATCGTGGAATGGTTTGGCTTGGAAGGGATCTTCAGGAACACTCAATTCCAACCCCCCTGCCATGGACAGGGACATTTTACACTGGACCAGGTTACTCAAAACCCCATCCAACCTGATCCTGAACACGTCCCGGGATGGGGCAGCCTTAGTTTCACCCTTTTGCACAACCTTATGAGACTGATCAGTGGGAAAACCTCCAGGTCATAGGGAGAGGTGGCAGGAAGGAGAAGATGGAAGCAAAGAGGGGAACCACACAAGAGTGGCTGAACCACGGGATTTCCTGGCACAGAGCCACCAATCAGAACCTCTACCACATACCTGGCAAAAAGTCCAGGGTGTAGCCTAAAAGTTCATGTTCCAAGCAGGGAACAATCACCCAGAATTGTGATTCAAACCCCTGACAGGTCCAGAGCGTTGTTTAAGTTCGAGGTGAGCAGTCAGGACTGGGGAACAGGGTTTGCATAATTTGCCTTTCATTGGCCTTTCCCGGGAGGCAGCAGAGGTAGCAAATCAGCTTTAAAATGTTGTGCAAATCAGCTTTTAAAATATTGCACAAACAGCTTGGCAGCTCCCCTTGCCAGAGCTCGCCGGATCAGCGCGGAAGTTTTGGAACATCCCCCCAGCAAGAATCTGCTGACATCAGCGTTTGGGGCCTTTCAGCTGCCTGAAATTGCAAATGTTGGTGGCAAACACTTTCAGGGGTACACACACCCCCCAAAACATGGGGAGGGTGGAGGCTCAGCAGCAACATTTGCACAACCAATCTGCCGGGGGGTTGGAATCCATCCTCGAAAACCGAACCGCGGCGTCCGTGCCAAGAAAGTTCCTGCTCAGCTCATAGCTCCCGTTCTTTGGTGCCATGAGGATGCAGGGATGAAAGGCTGAAAGGAATCCCAGCACCTTGCACTCCCAGAGGGAGAACAGGCAGCCCAACAAGGTGCTGAGCCGTGGGAGGAAGAGTGTGGAGCAGCCAGAGCTCCCAGGGCAGGGGGTGACCTGGTTTACGGCGTTGGAATGAGATCTTTAGGATCCCTTCCAGCCCAAACCATTCTCTAGGACAAGGCAGAGCTGATGATGCTGAACTGGGCACTGCTTTGCCTCCAGATCAGAAATGGCATCCAAACCTCTCAATCCATGCTCAGCACTGGGCAAACCTTCACCTGTGTCCAACCAGGCACTTCCCAGTGCCAGCTCTGACAGATTCCTGTACCCACCCTGAATGGCAGCCCTGTCCCTCAGATCCAGCCATGCCCAAACTGGATTTTGCTGTTTTCACGCTCAGACTGCAGCTAATTAAAGCCAGGTCTGAGCATGGCAGGGAAACATCTCCATGCTCCTGGACACAACCCTCTCTCCAGGACACAGAAAGCCAATAGCAATGGGATGGAGTGCAGAGCAAAAGGGGCAATGGTTCCAGCTCCTGCCTTTACTTGCCAAAAATTGGGTTGTTGTACAAGTGCTTTAATTCCATTCCAGCATGGAGAAGCAACAGATTTAGCAGAGCAGGCCAGCTCCCACCCACGCCTGCTCCTGAACCTGCCCACCAATCCAACCCTCTGTGCTCACCCACAAACTCTTTGGCACACAGAAAATATCATAAAATCCCCTTTTATCAATTTTTTAAAAGTTCACCTGCATCTCAACCATCTTCTAACGCTGGAGCAATTTTCACTAGAAGCCAGAGGGACCAGTTCTGCCCTGGGCTACAACACAGGTGTGATTCCACAGGCAGAGAGACCCTCTGGGTTCTTCAGCTTCGCTTTGGAACCACTCAGAGATGCCAAGTTAATCCCAGCCCAACAAGAACTGAGCTGAGTGTGAATATGTTGCCTGCCTCTGTGTGCATATGCTACTTAATGGAGCATAAAAGGACAAGAATGGAATCATTTTTCAGATGCTGCAGGCAATAATAATCAATAATAATAATAAATGCAGGGGCATGTGCCAAATGTCTGAGATCTCAAGGAGAGGAACTGACTGCAAGCAGCAGAGGAGCCAGGCAGGTCCTCAAACTGAGATGCAAAAGTCAGTGAAGTAAAACCACCATTAAATCAAACACTTTGTATCCTTGTCAAGTTCACTCAGGATTTAAGACCTCACTTTCAGAGTGGTTTTTTGGTTTTTTTTTTTCCTTTCTAAGATGCACATTTTTCAACAACTACTCCGCATGTGGGATTTATTGTCCTAACTCTTCGTGGTAACTTGGGATTGCTTTTTTTCCCTGCTGGCCACAACCACATCACTCAAACCCTCCTGAAAAGCACCAGTCATCGCTGGAATTCTGGAAAAAATCATTTTTGTATATCACAGCAGTACAATATGAAGTTCATATCACCTGGACTTCACCTCCATATTTGCAACTGATTTTTTATTACTCTCCTTATGGTGCACGACTTGGGTGAGCACTGCAGAGATCCAAGCACTGCTATGCTGAGCTCAATCTGAAAAATTCCACAGTCCTGAGTCCCAGTTCATGTATCCTTTATGTGGAAAAATCCAAAAAATGGCACTAAAAGACAGCTCAGTGAGAAGCAGTGCACGCGTGAAGGAAGAAGCACTCCCCATCAGGGCGAAGAAAATAAGGAGTAGAGAGAGAGAAACAACTGACAAAAATTGTGATGATTTCACCCCAAAAAAAGCAAACGAGCCCGTGAGAGTAAAGGGAAACCCACAGAACTCACCCATCATTTTCATCCCACAGGATGCAGGTCTGGTTGGTGGTTCCCTGCCAGGAGACAAGAAAGGGAAAATAGAAACAAATCAGTTTCACGCTGCTCGTGGAGTGCCTGGACTGGAATGAAAAATGTGGGGCCTGTAAAACCCCTTCCCCTGCTCTAAGGGTGGGGTGTCTGGGGTACACCAGATGAGCTGTCGTGGATCTCAAATCCTTGGAATGGCTTTTGTCACCCTGGGATTGAAAAGCCAGACTAAAACGTGCCTTGGTTTGTTCTGCATCACGACCACTGCAGAGGGATTTGACTCTGCCTCTCTCCTGACTCAACCCACGGAGATTCCTCCTCATCCCTCCTCTCACACAGAATCCTTTTGCTGCTCCCTTCTGGAAAGTGGATCAAGTACAGCCTGTGCTTTTGTGGGACGTGGTGCTCGGCAGAACCACAGCCCTGCAGGAGGGGGCCAGGTGTGTTTAAAGCCCCCTGGAAGAGGTTTGCCGCTGACTCCAAAGCTCTGAGACAGCTTTGGAAAATCCCTCCAGGAGAGTCCAAACACACAACAGATCTTAATATTCATGTTGGGGAGCCTCAGGAGGGCATCTAATCTCCACCACAACGATGGGCCTTGGGGTATGTAAATGTCCATCCCGTAAATCTGCTTAGGGTTGAGCAGAGGAGCCTGGAGGGGATCTTTGCTAGCCTTGGAAAGCATTGAGGACAACAGTAACATTCCAAAATTAATGGAAACAACCCTTGCCTCCCCCTCCTCGAGGAAGACCATTGTTACATCAAGGCCTTTTAATGAGTGCAAAATTATTCCCCTGTGACGATGCCCACAATGAAATGGGGTGAGCTGGGGACAAGCGTGGCCGTGTCCCCTGTGCCAGCAGTGTCACCCTCCTGCTGCTCTGGAAATGCAGCCTGGTTTTGGGAAGATTGGAGGGTCCTGCACCAGCAAGAAGATCTCAGGAGCCCATCAAAACCACCTCCTTCCTGGCACCAACACATTCCTGCCCTGCAGAAGCAAACCCAGCCACGGGATGGGGCAGGTTCCCAGGAGCCACTTACGTTGTACAGGTGGGAGAATTCGATTTCCAGAGGGGTGAGGAGAGACCGAGGGAATGGCTTGACAGTCACGGAGATGACTTTGGAGTTCAGCACGGTGCTGTTCCTGGGAAGAAGAGGGCAAAGAGAGGTTTTAGAGGGATTTTTGTGGTTGCAGCCATCGCTGGTGGTGCAAGGTTCAGTGTACACAGTGCAGAAGGGGTTGACCCCATTATTTTAAAATACCCTCAAAGACATTTGCTGCTGCTGGAGCCCATCCTCTGCCCTCTGAGCTCCCCTCACAGCCAATCCCCCTCTACCCTTCCAAAATCAAACCATTTTATGAACTTCATCAACCTCTAAAGCAACTGGACTTAGAGTCTGTACCAGAAATAAAATAGTCTTGGGCTCATTTTCTGTCCCTGCCATGAGTAAACAGAGCTCATTTGGACTGCACTGACACTTGTAGGTGCTTTCAACTCAGAATATTCCATGATTCCTTGTGTTTTCCAAAAAAAAAAATCCCGTTTTTCCTCCCCAAGTCTGGCTTAGCCTGCACTGCAGTGAGGCTGAGGTTGCTTATCCATGGGGCAGCACATGATCCTGGCTGGAGGCACTGGTGTGTATCTTCATTCCCTGAAGACGAAAAGCAAATGGAAAAAAGGCCAAACCTTTCATGTAGATGTCTAAATGTCTGTGCCCAGATAAATATTGGAATAAATCTGACGGCCCAGGGAGATTTGGCTCTTGGGAGGGGCAATAAGGGAGGAGATATCTCCCATTCCTGGAAAGCCAAACTCTTTGTAGGCACTTCCCTGGACACTGAACATGTAAGTACACAGATTTTCCTTATTTTTCTGCAGTTTATTGGTGTTTAAATAAGCAAAATGTCTCCCACAATCAGCAGCTGATAATGCTGCTGTGAAGGAATTGGTGGTGGAGTGGTAGGTCCAGATCAGGTTGCTCCCAGCCCCTGTGGCATCCGTGGACAAAGGAAATCCTTCCTTATCCAAATCCTCACCAAATCTGTAGGCACTGCGAAAATCTTTCACTTTTCTCTCTGGGTTTTATCTTTCTTTTTAAAAAAGAATGAGGTGGGAAAGATTTGCACTTGCTTAACAACAATTGGGAAAAAAAAGGGTTTAAAGAAAAAAAAGGAGGAAAAAAAATATTTGGAATTGGCCATAGATGTGTCAGTGGATGTTCAAAAAGCCACTGTTCCACCAGCACTAGAGGGAACACCAACATTGACTTAACAGGGTACAGAAAAAAAATTAAAAATAGATATTTTCCTCAAAAAAAAAAAAAAAGAAAGACGAAAAAGAAGCAAAAAAGAATGAAGTGACAAGCCCAACTATCACCCTATGAAGGAAAAGTAAAGGAGTAAATCAATGGGAGTAGGCAGCTGTGAGAAGCTAAAAATGGGATCTGCTGAAAGGTAACCACCAGTGCATGTCTTCATTAGAGGCTGTGTCTGCAAGGGTCAGTTCTGGGTCAGGGCTGCTGAAAATTCACATGAGCAGCAGGGATGACACCGAAACCTCCTTGTGGAGGCTGAGGAGCAAGCGAGGATCGATGCAGCAAACACAAGCACAAAGAGAATTTGATTTTTCAGCGTGGCAAGTTCGTCAGAACACAGAAGTCACTGGTGTGCAGAGCATGAAGGGTGATCAGTGGCCAAGAAGCTCAACCAGAAGTTGAAGGAGGCTTATAAAAAACGGAGAGCAACTTTTTCCATGGGTAAATAATGACGGTACGAGGGGGAATGGTTTTAAACTAAAGGAGGAGAGCTTAGATTAAATGTTGGGAAGAAATTCTTTGCTCAGAGGGTGGTGAGGCCCTGGCTCAGATTTTCCAGAGAAGCTGTGGTTGTTCCATCCCTGGAATTGTCCAGGGTCAGGTTGGATGAGGCTTGGAGCAACCTGGGATAGTGGAAAGTGGGGGTTGGAATAAGATGATCTTTAAAATCCCTTCCACTGAGAAGAAGCAAAGAACTTCTGTCTGTACCCTCCTTGTCTGGATGCTGCTGTGCTGTTGGGTTCAGTTTTGCTTTGAGATGGGGAAACAGCAAAGGGAGTTCAAAACAGAGACACAAAATCGATCCAGGTGCCAGAAAACCAGACAAAAAGTTCTCTGTTGGAAGTCTTGTCTGACAGTTCCTTGCATGCGGGGGGCTTTTCAGTCACCCACCCGAAGGCCCAGTGCCTGGAAGTGAAAGTCAGACAAATTCAGCCTTAAAAAGAGAGGCAGGCTCCTGGCAGAGAAGGTAATGAAGCAGCTGAGCTGCTTGTCGGGGGCGGTGAAGGACTCAGTGTCACGGGGAATCTTCCAGGAGGAACATGAGTCGCTTTTCCTACAAGCACGTTGCAGCCCATCTTCTGGGAAGAAAACAAAACTAGCAGAGATTGGGCTTGAGCAGGAGTTCAGAGGAGCTCAGAGGGCTCCTGAGTGGCCACCAAGGCTGTGCAAGAGCTGTGAACACAGGGCTGGGTGCACGGGGAGGACCAGGCTGGTGGCTCTCTGCTGGCCGTGTCCTCTGCAGCAGAGTCCAGCTGGGACCAAGTGCCTCTCTCGCCTCCCAGGCTTGGAAAATCAGGATTTGTGTGTGGCCCATCCCAATTGTCACAGCTGCCAGGATCCGCTGGGCTCTCTGGATCCAAGGGGACAGAGTAATGTGTGACTCAGAGGCGGAATTGCTGCTTGGGGGAGGTAAGTTGGGACAATTAGGAACAGCTCAGCTGGTGCTGTTTGCTGAGCTAAATCTACTTTTTTTTTCCTTTTCGGAAAAAATCACTCTGCATTGAATCAGAGTGGTCCAGTCCAGGGTCTGGGTCCGTATTTCTTATGTGTACTCAGGAATAGTTGCTCTCGTCAGTGGTCAGAAATATTTTTTACCCATAGGCAGCTACGTGGTTATTTAACAGCATTCTCCTTTTTAATGCTGTGTCCATTTGCACAGTGCTGAAGTAAGAGCTTCTTCACTGCTGCTGCTGCTTTCATTTCTCCTTTTCTCCTTTTTTTTTTTCCTTTGACTCTCCACAGGTGATTCAAGACTTGAGATTTTTTTTAAAAAGGGACTGTCCTTTAATTAAAGAACATCTTAAATCACCTCTCCTGTGGGATCGCTCTTCGGAGGCTGTGGCTGCTGCAGCTGCTGGTTATCAGAGCTCATTCCCTGCTTGGCCAGAGGAAGCTGAAATACCGCTGGATCATTTGAGCCAATGATGTTTATTGCCCTTCTGATCTAATTCCCACTGCTGTAATGGAAGATATTACAGAATACAGTTGGCTGACTTGCTAATTCCTCTCTGCACTCACTCGGAGCTCTTTTGCCATTGCCAGTGCTAAATCTGGAGGTATTTAAATGATTATCGGTGAGGAGAGATGCCCTGGTGTTTATGGTAAATGGGCTCACGCTAATCAGTGCAGAACAGATTTAGAAGGTGCCTTAGGATGCTTAATTTACTGCCTCAGTACCAGTCTCGGGGAAAAAAAAAAAGAAGAGTGAGAGGAAAAGGGAGAGGAGCGAAGAAAAGGGAAGGGAGTGCTGAACACAAAAGCTTTGGTGCCCGAGGCAGTTTGCAGCGCTGGGAACACGGCAGACATGTGCAGCCAGGCGTGCCCTGCTCCCCTCTCTCCTCCCTGAGCCTGTCTTCTGCCGTGCTCTCCAGGGCTCAGCGTGGCTGGCAGCTCTCCGCCAGCCCGCCAAGACCGGGGCAGCTGAGCATCTCCCATCTGTCAGGGCCGCCACAATCCCTCGTGACCAGGAGGGCAGGATGAGGTTCCCTTCCTGGAGGGCAGAGGGTGGCAGGGAGGAATGAGACGGCAGCACTGAACCTCCTCCCCTCACGTCTGGGGTGCTGCACGTGGATGGGGAAAACATTCCCGCTCCTCTGGCACGTGATGCGTGAGCCTGGCCCCGCCTGAGCGTGGGCGTCAAAATATTCCCACTGCAGGTCAAAATCCGTCTCATTGCACCCAGTGGTCTCCAGTTTTCCCTGAAAGACCAGGGCTCTGCAGCCAGAATGACCATCCTGGTGATTTCCCAGCTGCTCCCCTGCCCCAGGCAGCCCCTCTTACCTCTGCAGGGAGAGGATGTTGCCCACGTTCCGGTAGAGCACGGTCCCCACCACGAAGACGGAGGAGTCGTCCGACACTGCAGGACACCAGAGGAGAGGGAAGAAGACAACAGCACTGAGACAATCGGGGTGGCAGCTGCCCCCACGGGACACCCAGGGGCGGGACTGGGCCTCTGGAGGAGCATGGCCTGTGGTGGAGGGCTCTCCGTTGGGGCATGGCCAATGCAGTGGCTGCTGTCACCACAGGGAGGGCTCAGCGCCTTTGGGGTGACCCAGCATTCCAGATTTCTGCCCTCGCCAAGGCTCACTCCTCCCAGACGGTGTTCCCCCATTCCAAACCCCCCAAATCCCTCTGCCAGCACCACAACAGACAAATCTGCAGGAGGGGAAAGGTCCCTTGAAGCCACCTCAAGGCCTTTGGAGCCGTCTGCCGCTATCAGGCCGTCAGAGCGAAGAGCGCGCTCGGGCCGACAAGAGCAGCGGGAAGGGGAGCGGTCCCACTGCGCCTGCTGTGACCCCAAAACTCATGTGCTGCCTCTGGGGGCTGCAGCAGCTCCAGATGAGCCTCTGAATCATCTGTGGGACCTCTGGGCACGTCACTTGACCTCCTTCTCCTCGTCCTCTTATTTTTTCCTCCTCCTGCTCCACTGCCTCACGGTGCCCAGCTGCAAAAAGAAGAGCTTCCCCTGATAAACCATGAGCAGCAGAGGCAGCCCCGGGGCTGGATTTTCAGGGGGAGAAAAAATCAAGTGGCTGGGTGAAAAGCAATGCTGGAGAAGCCCAGGAAAGCACCAGGTGGGGCTTCTCTGATGTCTTGTACTGAGGTTGAGCTGCCAGTGTGTCTGCTCCATCACTGCAGGACAGGCACAGCTCTGCATGTCCGCCTTTCTTATCATCAAATTGGGAGATCTGGTGAGCACGTAACTGGGGGAGAGTGACAGACAGACTTGCAGAGCAGTTGTGTCACCCAGCTGCATAAATCAGTGTTGGCCCATCGAAATCAACTGTTCAAAGTCAGCTCCCAGCAGTGGGGGTTTGGATCTGGTCTCATGAAGCTGCCTGTCTTCATCACTTTGCTCAGGATAGTTACTCCTGTTCCCTGCAGCCAGAGAAAAATG
Organism: Orthonyx spaldingii; assembly: GCA_013397795.1. NCBI lineage: Eukaryota > Metazoa > Chordata > Aves > Passeriformes > Orthonychidae > Orthonyx > Orthonyx spaldingii. The sequence continues at coordinate 953,802 of VZTJ01001264.1, forward strand.
AGGATCAAAACTAATAGAGGTGGATTTCTGCTGGAATCATGGAGTAAACCCTCAAAAATCACACCACCAGTTCAAGATAATGAATAAAACAGAGGCAGAAGAGCCCTGGGTGGTAGGAAACCATGGAGAGGTGAGCACTGATGGGAAGTTTTTTCCTGAGAGTGGATGTCACGTTTTGTTTGCTCAGTGACTACAGCACAGGGCCCTGGAGCAGCTCTGTGAGAGGATGATTCCAACAGAAATCTGGAAAACAGCTCCATGGGGAGCTGGATACTTTTGGCACAGCCCTCAGCCTCAGAGCAGGATCAGCTCTGTCTGGGTCTGGTGCCAGCAATTTGTCCAACAAGTGATTAAAGGTTTCCAAAGGTGAAGGCACCACAGCATCCACAAACAAACTGGGATAACGCTCCCAGCGTGCTCCAGCTCCTCCCAGGGAGCTCACGCTGTCTGCAAGGCACAACAAAACACAGGGAGGGCTTGACACCGTCCTTGCCCTGCCAGTGACTCACTGTTTACCCTCGGGGGTGTCGCTTAACTGTTCTTGGCCTCAGATTTCCCAAGCTGAAGTGATGGCTGATGCCATCCCCAGCAGGGAAGCCCATGACAAAAGGTCCTGGTGCGACAACAAGAGGCCAAAAGTCTTTTTGAGCAACAACTCAGTCTCCAGCCTCTGTCCCGAGGAAGGGGGAGCCAGCAGCTCTCAAAGCCAGGAGTGCCAAAAGTAAATCCCATCATTTCCCAGCAATCAGCCTGATTTTGGGTCCTGCTTTTGAGAACTCAGGGCTCAATCCTGCCAAATGTTGTTTCTGCCAAACGATGAGCACCTTGAGGGTGTTGGTTCCTGGGATTCTCATCCATCAGGTCACCCCAGAAACCTCCAGGTTTTCTTCCAGATCTGGCAGTGAGGCCACCTTGGCTGAGGCATCACCTCCACGCTGGGGCTCATATCCATGCCCCGATGTGGAGCCTCAGTGATAAATGCCTCTGAATTTCATTTCTGGGGGCAGCAAATTTCACACAAGGGCCATAAAAACCCCCAGATCTATCAAAGCTCGCCCATGCAGCAGACTCAGAGCCACCATCTGCTCTGCCTGACCTCCTGACTCCCAGCTACTCACCCTCAGATGGCTCCATCAGGTCTGATCCAGTGTTGTGGGGCACCTAAAGCACTGTTTGCCAATTTTTCCTGGTTCCTTAGGGAAAGATAAACATCCACACCCAGGCACTAAGCCTGCCCCTGAACTTTTGTGAGGAGTTTAGGTTGAACTGTTGGTCAGGCCATATTTGAAAGCCTTATTTGCACTCATCAACGCTTTTGGTGTCCAAACATTTGTGAGCAAATCCAGCTGGGCCAGAAGGGGAGATGAAGATCAGGCAAATGGAAGGAACCACTCTTAGAAAACGACAGATAAAATTTGTGTTGGCTGTGCTGCCTACCTGAGAGCCCTGAAGACAAGATGCTCTTGGAGACAGTGACCTTGTCCTCCGAGTTCTTGGCCCAGTCCACCATTCCCCTCCAGCCCTTCATGGGGAAGGTGATGTCGGTTGCTGCGTTCGCGGGCAGTTTGTGAATGCCGAGGACTGGGGAGAAGCAAGAAATAAAACCAGTGAGTGAAACCAGCTTCGGTAAATTCCACATGTGCTCAAGAAAACATGGGAAGCATCAGTGGGAAATCAGATCGACTGGATCTTGGGAGCCACGGGAGTGATGCTCTCTGTGCATGAAAGATGTCACCAGGGCTCGTTCTTGGCTGAAAGGGTCCTTCCTGCATTAAACCTGGCAGAGGAGAGGTCAGTCTGAGAAGTCATCTTATCTCCAGGAGTGGCCAGCAGCAGCTGATAAGAAGTGTGAGAAAGAACAAGGCATCTCTTGGTTTGTCCTCCCAGCAATCAGCAGGACTTCCTCAGCTCCTGGCTGCATCCAGATCATCAACTTTAACAGCCACCAATGGACCTCTCTTTTGTGCACTTTCCTAATCCCATCATGAACCCATCTGTACTTTTTGGCTTCTGCAACCTCCTCTGGCAACAAGTTCCACGCTGCGATTGTGCACACAGCATCCATCAAACACTGCCTGCTGCTTGCTCGCTGCCTCCATTGGCTGCTGGGCTGTTCTCGTGTTCAAAAAATAACAGAAAGGATCTAATTCTGCCCACTTCGTCATCTGTTCTCCATTCTGTAGACATCTCTCAGATCTCTCTGCGGATGTCTCTTCTTCCTCATGAAATCCCAACTTCTTTGGAGAAAAGCCACCCCATATTTATGCCCGGCCATGTCTTCCCCTGGACCTTTTAATGTCCCGCCACCTGCTGCCTCCCCTCCCCACAGCCTGGATTATCCATATTGCACAGCAATTAACAGCTTTGGGGGCCTCTCCCCGATATGGGGAGTGCAAATGAACTCACCCAGATTGTCCGTGACTTGGTAGGAATCCCGGAAATCTTTCATGCGGAAGCCGATGACATCAATGAAATCCTCCACGAGCCTGAACAGCTCCTTGGCGTTTGGCCCTATCTGCAAAGAGAGGCAGAATTTTGAGTAGATCAGAACTAATGAGCACAGCAGGAGCTTCTCTGTGGGCAAAGGTTTCTGCTCTCACTCATGAACTGGAAGCATATGCTGGGTATAATGGAGTTTTATGGAGCTGTGGAGAAGGAGGGCTGAGAAATCCTAAAAGGCAGCCTAGAAAAAGAAAAAGAAAGGGGCAAGAAGTGATAACGTGACACTCAGACTGATCAAAGTTAGGGTGGAGGGCAAGATTTTAAACAAAAGGAAATATTTGAGACTCTCTGGAGAAGAGAATAACCTACCCATCTCCTTTCATAAAGTCATAGAAATACAGAATGGTTTGGGTTGGAAAGGACCTTAAAGATCATCTCATTCCAGCTCCCTCTATTGAAAGCAACCACTCCAAAGGACAATTGTGGTCTAATGTTGAATCCCAGGCAGCCTGATTTTCTCCTTTCCTGCTTTGCTGGCAGGATTTCACTCTCCAAATAATCAAGTTCTTGGTCCTGGGCTGTCCTGGATCTTTTCTGCCTCTTATTTCTTTCCTGGTGTTTACCCATTGATAAAGACATTGGCAGTGACTCTTCTTTACCTGTACCTTGCCAACTTAAGGCAGGGCTGTTAAACAATAACCAGTTTCCAGTGACAGATTCCATAAAACATAATCCACTTGAAACGAGCTGTGCTGACTACCTGTCTTCTCCTCAAAGCACATTTGCCCCCAAGGGCTTAGCAAATGCCGCGAGAGGCTGAAGAAAAGCAGCTCAGCTCCTCTTCTTTTCCTTTTCCACCACTTTCACAGCGTTTTCAGTTCAGCACCATAATCCAGACATTCTGAGGTGGTTGAGCAGAGCTGGAGGGACAGCTGGGGACAAGCAGGATGGGAAGGAGGCAGGAGGAAGGCTGAGCCATGGAGAGTGTGGGCAAGGAGCACAGGGGTGGCCAAGCGTGTCTCTCTCTCTCTGTCTATCCAAGGAATCTTGGTAAGACTAAAACTGTCTCAGGATGAGACGAAAAAGTCCTGCCAGTACAGCAGGTGTGCACAGAAGGAGGAGAACTGAGTGAGGATGCTATTTTTAGCTTCACACTTTTATATTCCATTGCAGATTGAAATCACAAGGTCAAACCAAACCCAGGCTATGCTGCGTGTTGTATTTTAGGTTTTATCGCACAACGGTCGACAAAGGCTCTTCAAAAATAATTGTAGCCCTTCTCTGAACGCCTTTATGGGTTGTTTTAGTTTTTATTTTCTTTGAACAACACCTCTCTGCCTGGGGGGGCCACAGGGCATTGGAATGTGAGACTGCCATGAAGTTGGGTTTATTTTTAATGAGTAAATTGGAACCCAAAGGCCTTGTTTGAAAAGAATTGGGTGATCTCGTGAAGGGCAGGGTGTGATTTTGGTCCAGCAGCTTTGAAGGAGAAGCACAGAGACTGCTGAAACCTCTGCTGGCATCCTGTTCATGAGGATTTCTGTGTCCTAAAGCCGTGGTGCTGGGCTGTCATCTCGATTCCCACTAAAATACACACCAGGAAAACATTCTCCCCGTGATGTTCCCAATCCACGTGTAGGTCGTGGTGATGCTGGGCTGTGCCTGCCTGGAGGTGCAAAGAGCAGACTGCACAGGGAAAGCCCCCGGAAACCAAGTGCCACACGGAGTGAGCTGTTTTTAAGGGGATCAACAGGGTTTCCCTGTTGTCATGACAACTTGACAGTCTCCTCTGCTCCGTGCTGGAATAGGTACATGCACCTGGAGGCTTGAGACCAAGTATTTGGGCACAGAATCACAGAATCGTGGCACAGTTTAGTTTGAACGGGACCTCGGAGGCCTCTGACCCAACCCCCTTGTTCAAGCAGGGCCGCCTTGCCCAGAACCATGTCCAGATTCTCTATCCCACCCGGGGACAGACCATGTCATCCTCTTCCAAATTCAATAGGAAAGCACAAGATATCAGGGAGAAGAGAGGAGAAGGCTGCTCAGCTCCTGACAGAGTTGCTGTTTTCCAAAGGAAATGTTTTTGAGTCCCTGTCTCACATTCTGGACCTTCAACCATTGTGCCAGCACTCGCTGGTAAAATGTTTTTCCCAGAGGACTTCCCTGGTTGGTGTGAAGATAACTGGACTCTGGGGTTGCTTTGTGTGTTGGGTGATTGTTTTTCTTGATTATTTGCTGTTTCCAGATCTCTTGGAGGAATTTTGCAACAGCTCACCAAAGGAATGGTAAAGGGGCACAGGAATAGGTCTGACACAAGTCAAGAGAGAGTAAAAACCGGGCACAAGAGACAAGAACCAAATAAGAGACAGAAAGAAAAACCAATAACATCATCCCCTAATATCTGAGAATTCAGACATGGAATTATTAATGGGATCGTAGAATGGCCTCGGTTGGAAGGGACTTTAAAGATCATCTAATTCCAAACTCCTGCCACGGACAAGGACACTTTCCACCTCTTGCTCAAAATCCCATCCAACCTGGCTTTGAACACTTCCAGGAACGGGGAGTTCAGGTGTTCAGGATCCCTAACCTTGGCAGGAGAGAAATAAAGCAAAACATAACTGCACCCAGAAGCTCATCTGAGCAGATCCCAGCTCTGAAAATCCTGCCTGTCCTGCATCTTTTCACCCAGGAACTCCAAGCCACGTGATCCCACTTCTTCATCTTGGCAAGAGGAAAGAGTGGAATTACAGCAAGGCATCAGCATTATCAACTCCAAACTAAGCCTGACCCCTGAAAGCCTTCCCAAATTTGGTTTCCACCACCAGAATTTCACAGCTTTTCATGCAGAGAGTCTGGCCCAGAGCTGAGATCCTGTGGCTCCCTGAGTTACTCCTTCAGCGTGACTCAGCCTGGAAATAAGCTCATCTTAGGAGGTCATGCAGACACTTGGAAATTCCCTTCCTCATGGCTCAACCCTGTGCTGGAAGCCTCTTTATTTCCAGGGAAGGTGCTGAAGGTTCATACCAGCTGAGCTTCCTCCCATTTTTCCCGGTTTTCATCCGATAAAAGGTTGCTGATGATCTGGACGAAGTTCTGGAGAAGGGAGACAAAAGAGGACAGAAGAGGTGGTTACCCAAACATAGCCCAGGCTGGGGAGGTCACAGTGGTGTGGGAGATTCAGACATGCTCCAAAAGGGTTCTCATGGTCCCATTCCCAAAATTTCCCACAGCATTTCACAAGTCCCCAAGGATGTTAATGGCACAACAGGTTTTAATGAGACCTTTTTCCCAAGGCCTTCACTTTGACTGCTGTATCTCCTAAGGCATTGGATTGGGAATAGGTCTTGTATCCATTACTGACCATTTGTAAGAACAGATATGATAAATATTTGTCAGAAACTGGTGAAAACATGATGACCTTCCATTGCATAAATCCTTTCCTATCTTTTTTTCTTATTATTTCTGTTGTTTCCAGTATATGGAAACCTCAGGGTTCCCTTTGGCCTGCGACCAGGCAAGAGAGGCAGAGATGGATCAAGAGGGTGCTGTCCATGGAAGGACCTTTGCAGCACACGATGAGAAGAAAACAGGAAATTTAAGACTATTGATTTTTTTTTTCCTCCGGTTTTACCACTCTCTGCTGATCCTGCAGGATCAGTTTAATGTTTCAAGTCGTGGGGTGATGACCCATCCCAAGGGTGTATCCTGTAGCTGCTCTGCAGCTGCTGGAAGCAAAACCCTGGGATGAGAAGCCATGAGGATATTCCCCTACATCAATATCCAGGTACCCAACACCACAGGATCATTTTACCTCCGGTCATTAGCCCGAAATCCCTGCCAAATCATGTTCTCATATCAATTAGGCTCTGCAGTAAAGTGCTATCAGGTTGAAATAGTTCAGAGTGACCTTGGCTTTCAAGTTCTTAGTTTATAAACCAAGGACGAACCACCTCGAAAGGAGAGTTTGTTAATACAGAAAGACATTTATGTTGGGAAAAATAACTAATCTGCTTTTTATCACCATTTTATCAGCTACAGTGGTATCAGTAATCAAACCTGGAGCCCTGAGCATGGACACAGCTCTGGTCCAGCCTTGGGCTCCAGGAAATGCCCCTGGGCTCACCTGCACATCCCCAGAAGTCGGGCTGTAATAGGCCCTACGGAAGATCTCTGTCACGTTCCTGAGTACGTCCATGGTGGACAGCAGGTCCCCACTGTAGCTGGTCCCATCCTGGGAGATTTCCACGAGGTTCTGGAGCACGTCTGACAGCCCATCTCCCATCAACCCACGCTGAGCTTTGGAAAGGTGGTCCCTGGTCTGAGACACAGCAAAGGAACACGAGAAACACTTTTAGGGACAGTCAAAGTCAAGTTAATGAGCTCAGTGAAGGAATTGCTGGGGGAAGGTTTGTGACCTCCCTCACAATTCAGAGTGCAGATTAGATGAATCTGACAATCTTTGCTGGCCTGAGAGCCTCTGATATTTCTAAAATGAGAGAAAAGAGTGATAGATTCTAAATTATCTTCTAAGCGGTTCTAAAATGAGAGAGAACTGAAATTTTCTGTTTGCCCACAAAGAAATTGTCCTACAACAAAGTTTCTTCTGTTTGTAACCCCACAGAATATTTTTGCCCCCAAACCTTGTTTTCTTACAACCAATTTGGAATTATTTTAGGACAGACTGTACCTTACCCTGAACAGGAGAGGTCAGTTCTCCTAAAGGCCACAGGAGACCAGCAGAAATTCCTCATAACAATGAATTTAACAAAAAATAAGGTGTTTATTTAAAAGTGATACAGTCACAGCGATACTTAATGATAATGTGATATGAAAGGCCTGGAAGAACCCAAATTCTGCCAAGCTGGATATTAAAATATCCTGAAAGGAACCATCCCTTGTCCATGGAGTGCTCATGCATCACAAGGTAAGCAGAAAAAACAATAAGAGAAAATCAAGGCAGAGCTGGAAACTCCTTTTTTCCTTAATTTTTGTAGCTTTGGCCATGTAACAATCATTGGGAAGGATCCCAGCCCTGCTGAGCTGAGGGAGTGGGGCTGCCTTACCATCATCTGGATGTTCCTGTAATCAATAGAAACACACTTGATGTACGTTGGAGGCTCCCAGTAAGCGATGCCTTCTTCATCTAAAATGCATCTTCGGAGGATCAGCCCTGCAAGATGAAGGAAACAAATGTGGGAGTGAAGACAGGATGAAAAGCCAAACATTCATGGGGGTCGGGCTTTTGTCGTGGGTGGGAAGTCATGGGACAAGAGGACATGGCTTCAAGTTCTGCCAGGGAGGGTTTGGAAAGGATATTAAAGAAAATTTCTTCACTGAAAGGATGGTCAAGCATCAGAACCAGCTGCCCAGAGAAGTGGTGGAATCATCATCCATAAAAGTGTTCAAAATGTGTGGATGTGGCACTTGGGGACATGGTTTAGTGGTGGGCCTGGAAGTGCTGGGTTAATGGTTGGACTTGAGGATCTTAGAGGTCTTTTCCAACCTGAATTATTCTATGGAGATCACCCAGAACTGGTCAATGCACCCATTCAGACTCAGCTACCAGCACAAAGGGCAACAGAGGCACCTGCAGATGCCTGAACAACACCTGCCAGCCTATAGGGAGGGATTATTTCCTTCTCCTACCTTTGATTATTTCAGGGCAGCAGAAGGAACTGGGCATGAAAACAAAAATTAAAAAAATTGGCCATGGCTAGTCAGGGTGAAGGGAAGGTTTCTTCTCCCTACTGCCCTGGATGGCAGCATTTTCCTGGCTCAGGAAGCCCCACGAGCCTCCCCAGGTGGTTTGGTCTGGTACTTGCAACTAAAGCAGGGCTTGTGCTGCCCACGCAGCCTGGAGGGGAAAAAACACCCGACAGCACCAGTTTTGCATCAGCTGAAACTCTCTGAAAGCTGCTTCCAGTCCTCCCCCAGGCCTTCCCTCAGCTCCAGTCCACAGAGGGGTTTGCAGTGACAATCACACGCCTTGCGATGCAGAGGAACGACACATCAGAGAGGAGGAAAGGGAGAGGGATCACCCTGTCCCAGCCATCACGGTGCCATTTGGAGTCTCTGATGATCAGGTTTGCTGGGTCTGCAGTCCCATTGCTGCTGCCAAACGATTCAGTGACCTTTCCATGGACACAGCCCTTCCAGGAGAGCATTGGGGATGACACTGACTGCCCCAGGCTGAGTCAAAGCCAGCAGAGTTTGTCTGTATCCAACCCTCTCCCTCAAATGAAATAAAACCTTTACATTCATTGAGATTATTATTTTAAATTATTATTCAATTATTATTAAATTATTGAGATTGCTGCCCCTGTTTCTGTTCCTGCCTGGCAGTGAGGAACATCCAGCTGAGGACAAATCCCACCCCCAGCATGATCTCCTGGAGCCTTCTCTGCACTTCTTCCACTCCTTAGGGAACACGTGGCCACAACAGGTAACACCTGGATGCCCAGATACTTTCACTTCACCACGATCAGATCATCAATTTGTGCACCCAAAGGAATGTTTAGAGAGGTGCTGGGGTTTCTAAGCGTAAGTGGACAATGAAATTCAGATTTCCTGCTCTCAGGCTACTGCTGCTCTTATGGGCACTGGAGAGAAATACAACACCCAAGTCTAGAGGATTCTAGTAAAGCCCCACCTGGTCTGCAAAGCTTTTTTGTAGATAATGGAGGGAACATATCCCATTATTCCTTAATTTCAAACTTGTCCCAGGACTAGGCAGTGGGTGACTGGAAACTATCTCAGATTATGCAGCAGAAACCAAGATGTTTTTGTTAAACAGTGAAAACAGAAACTCAGAGAAAGCGAATTTATCCCTGGCAGAAGGGATAAATGGAAATCCATGTGCCTGTTCCATCCTCCCACAAAACCAGGTTCCCCTCACCTAGGACACAAAGGATGAAGGATCCCCTGAGGGGGGAACACCCTCCCACCCTGCAGTCACCCTTACCCGTGGCATTGCGGGGACACCGGACGGCTGCAGCATCCCCGGCTGGCGTCTCCTTCCAGACCACAGGGCCAAGACTTTCCTCGTCACAGATTTCGTGGGGCTCTGCCAGGAGAGAAAAACTCCGTTGGTAAAGCTTCCTCCTCAGCAAGGACATGGAAAAGGGAGTGGGAAGAGGAAATATGGGAGCTTGGTCTGGGAGCCCGGAGACTGGAGCTGCTCTTCCAGCTCTGCAGCTCCTTGGTCCCTCACAAGGTCACTTCATGTCTCCAGAATTTGCTCTGCCTGTCTGAAAACTGGGCATTCATCCATTCCAAGGATTACCTCACTAAAATCCATAGGAAAGTCCACTCACATCCTTGCCTTGCCTTGTGGCAGCTCTTAGCATGAAAACTGCTGTTGCTGCCCTCTACTAAAGAGTTGCATTTCTTAATTTTCAATGGGCAGATCTTTTGTGGGTGAACTCCATGGCTCCAGACTCTTCCTCTTCCATCCTTCAGGGCCACCACCTTCAGTGTTGGATGTATCTAAAATGAGGCCTGGCATGAATCAGTGGATTAAGAATGAAGGAAAGAACAAGTAAATGAAGAGACAAGATGGACACATCCCCTGGGTGCTCTTCATTCTGCCTGCTTCCACCTTGTGCACAAAAGCGAGAAGATCTGAGCCCCAACCACATGGAATTGCATCAGCAGCTCATTTCAAAACCGTGCTGCAGAGCCCAGGAGCCTGCAGAAACGTGTTTGGAGACATCACAGGAAAAAAAAGTCATTGGAAGGAGGGTTTTGGATGCTTCTGGCTGTGGGTGGAGCTGAGTCGGTCCCAGAGTTGGTGGGATCTGGGAGAAAAACATTCACCACAGGAGATCTTTGTGCTGAGAAACTCATTATTTACAACACGTGAAGCAGAGGGAGCCATGAGGGTGGTGTTAAAGCTATTTGTCACTCCTGAGGGAGGGGAGGAGAAAAAACTTGATTTAATACCTTTTGAGTACAGCTTTTATTTGTTGTGCATGTAAAATTTCCAATAAAAAGGAAGCTGAGTTTGTGCCTGCAGCTGGTCAGACATGTCCCACTGCTGCTCTGGGACTACCCAGGGACCAACCTGGCTGTGGGGAAGGCTCAGACCTTAAATTAAGGGCGTGGCAAGTCCTGCTTCTGTGAAGAATTCCTACAAGCTGCCTGCACATCACCGCTGCTGCAGGCAACCTTGAAAACTGTGTGGCCCCAGCCCCAGCTGCAGCTCAGAGATGGGTTCCTCCCCAGTAGATGCTGGGAATGAATGAGTTGCACTCTCTGCTTGGAAACAGATGCTCCTTCCCCTGGTTTAAAGTTCTCTTGTGAGTAATCACCATTGTGATGGGACCCCGGAGGGCAGGCGGGACCCCAGCTGTGCTCTGCACACAGGCAGAGCTCACTCCTGTGCCAACAGCTCCTGGCTGCTGTAGATAAGCCAGAACTGGGGTGGGAAAGAGGCAGTTTCATTTCCAGCCTGCTGACATGGAGCTGTGGGGCAGGGAGATCGAATAGCCCAGTTGTGACCGCACTCGGTCACCCACAGAGCCTGTCCCAGAGCAGGGAGTGAATTCCAAACTCCTGTCCCCTGATCCAGTGCTTTGACCGCGGTCACAGATTGTCCCGTGGTTCACAGGAGGGTTCTGGGGTGTGGAAGCTTCCAGCACCCTCGGCTACAAAGCAGCAGAACACATCAAAAAGCAGAGAGGGGAATGTTTGCCTCTCTCCTCCCCTTTCTCCCACGCTGGCCTGTCAAACCTTCCTGGTCTCGGCACCCCTGCAGTGTCCCTGGGGACCACTGAGGGATGCTGTGGATCAGAGATGCTCTTTAGAAATACACTGATTGCAGTTGTCTTGCCAGTGAGCGCAGGAACAATTCCCAGGCCAGGAGAGAATCATTTCATCCTTTCCTTTTTGCTTCTTTTTTTTTTCTTTTTGATGTTGCTTCACAACAAAATCCCTTTTACCGGAGTAACCTATTTGCACTGGGAGATTTTAATAACTAACCCAATTAAGTTCAATTCTTCTGCTCAAATCAAACCACGCTGGCATTTGATACTTTCTGGAGAACAAATTGAGCGGGTTTATTTTTAGCCTCTGATGTTTCCCCACCTTTTCCTTCCCTTGCAAAATTAACAACTGCGGCGAGACCCTTCTGGTTGTGAACCCTGGCAGGCCCCAGTGCCTGAGACTTGCCTTTTCCTTTTGAGCACTGCACAGGCATCAACCCCTGCAGAAAGAGAAGAAAAGATCGGGCTTGTTCTGCCAGGGCCCCAGCTGGCACACACTGAAGCTGAACTAAATCTGCCTCACTCTGTAGACACCACCAGACAACCCGGTGCTAAGATTTTCTGTGGCGAGGGAGAGCTTTGTGGCAGAGTTAGAAGAGATTCTCACACGCCACTGCTAATTGAGAGGCACAGCTTGCAAGGAGAGGTGATGTCTTTCATTAGAGCGTAGCTGGGAAGAGTGGCAAGGCTGTCACACAGCCCCTTTCTCTGTCATCTCCGAGCTGAACGTGCTGGAACTTCCATGCTGAGGTTCTTTGGCTTTCATCTCTTTGTCTTCAGCGCTTTGTGAGGGAGTCTGAGGGGTCTGCTTGGCCTCCACTTGGTAGATCTGCCCCCAGGTTCTCCTGCACCAAAACTGCTGCCTCCTGTCCTTTAGGGAGACTCCCTTTCCAGCAGGAACTCCGGGATGCTGCCATGAGAATCTCTCCTGTCCCTCACTGAGCTGCTCTGACAATTAATTACCCTTTCAGTCAAAGCTCATGTCCTGTTACAATCGATGCAATCTCACTGCCAACATCACAGAGGCCATTGATTCCCCACCAGCAATTTCACCAGGCCCTTCAACTCAGACTGAGGAAGAAAGCAAAAATGGCACACAGGCCTTTTTTTTTGTCTCTGTATAAAGAAAGACAGAAACATTCCCACTTGGAAGTGTTCACTCCAGCTAATTTTTCACCAAACCCAGGTTTTCATCTGCCCTACAGCTCACTCACCCTCCATTCAGCTTTTGCACTCTGGAGGAGATTGAGATTTGAGTAAAGCTCTGACAGATGCAGACACATCTTTTTTTTTAAATTACCAGTGATTTGCAGGTTTCCCAGAGGTAAAGGGTGGGAAACCTCTGCAGCATCCTCAGTACTCAACAACTTCATGGATTTGAGACTCTGATACCAGTTTTTGCTACCAAATGGTGTCTCTTTTCCTCCTGTAACTCTATGGCAATGAAAACATGAAAACCACCAAGGCAAGACTGGTGGGATTGACCAAATATTCACTGAAACCGATATGGTTGCACTGGATTCTGCAACAGTTAAATCAAGGCCTTGTATCTTGTACCTGGGTCATGGGTAGGATTTTATTAGATTACAACCCTTTGTAGCTTTCAGATCTCTGACAAAGGACATGGAAACATTCCCAAAATCCAAAATGTCCCTCATTCAAAGGAAAGCAGGAGGAGTCTGGGGTACATACCAGGACACTTTCTGTCATTGCACTGCTTGTACTCCTCCTTGGGGCCCTGGCACGTCTCTCCGCCGAAGAAGGGGCCGTAGCACACCCGGTCACGTCTCTGAGTGCCACCTCCACACGTGGCGGTGCAGCTACCCCACACTCCCCAGGCCTGCCACTTCCCATCCACTGGAAACAAAACAAAAAAAGAGGAGAAACAGCCCGTTAGGGCCCAAACATCATCTGCAAGAGAAGGAGTCAAGATCCCAAGGTGAGCAGAGGAACAAAGGGTGAGTAGGGCAGGGTTTGGTAGGAAGGGAGGTCTCCTGCCTTGGATCTTTGTCTGATCCTTAACAGACATTAAATCAGAGTGTTCCCATTCCCATCCCATCACTTCCAGGGTGCTTTTGTGTTCCTCCTCAGCATCTTCACACTCTGCAAAAGCAGCCCTCTCTCTTTCCTTGGGCTGACATCTGGGGCTGTGCTCCTGAACACTCTTCCCACGGGCAGGGATTCAACCTGGCAGCCACATCTGCCAGGCAAAGTCCATAGCTGGAGTTCATTGGGGATGTACAGTGCATGTGTGAAAATGAACCTTCCCAGGGAAGGTCTGGCTCAGGGATTTGGAGAGACCAGCAGAGCCCTTGGGCAAAAAACCATGAAGAAACATCAAACAAACCACCCCCTCCAGCTGTTTCCATTGCATTGATGCTTCACATGCCTTGGAAAGAGGTTTGGGATGTTGTCTCATTGTGTTGTGTCTTCTCCCAACATCTTTCCAGATTCAGTGGAAATGTGACTTCTTTAACAACGACATTTATCAAAATGCTGCTTCTTTTACGTTAACAATGGCATTTATCAAAGCACCATAAAAATGTTAATTAGCCCTCACAACAAGCCTGCAAGGTAGGGAAACATTCTCCTCTGCTGTACCACAAGAACTCAGTGACAGAACTAGAGCAAGGCCTAAGTCTGCTTTTTACTATTTGGGCTTTAATTTTCAGTTACCACATCATATTGGGTTGAATAATTCCTTTTGGGAGGGTGGGAGATCTACATCTTCTCCAAGAAGTAGAAGAAAATTATTAAAGAAGAGGGGCAGCACTAAATTCTGGTGCTTTATTTAGTGACATTTTGTGCAGTGGAAAGTGCAACCTGAGTTGCTTTGACTGATAACTCTGAAATCAGTGGGACAAGGTTGTCTAAAAAGGGGTTCTGAAGCCCCTTTTTCCTTTGAAGATCTCCCTAAGTTGCAGAGAAGGAGTGAGATACCTAAACATCCAAATCTATTTGAGACCATGTAGGAAAATCCAATACTTGTATTAAATACTGCAGATGATGGTGCTAACAGAGAGTAAAGGGATTTCCTGAGAAAATAGGTAGACCAGGATTAATTCCAGTAGAATTTATTACTATTATTATTATTATTATTATTATTATTATTATTATTATTGTTGTTGTTGTTGTTGTTGTTATTATTATTACTATTACTAATACTATTATTATTATTGCTGTCATTATTAATATTTTAAGTCACAGATGAGTAAAGTAAGTGACAAGTCTTACACAGACATGACCAAAGGCTTTATTGTGCCAGAACTTCTCACTGATAAAGTTTAAAGCTGAGGTACAGTGCAGGGTTCCCTGTTTGCCTCAAATATAACTGGGAACGTTGAAATGGTGAGAGGAGAGGAACAAAACAAGAAGAGGAGGGAAGTTGAAGCCCTATGGAGGCACTGGAAGGGTTTCATTGATGTTTTCTTGTCGTTTTTTTAAGCTCATCCTGAAAAGCTGAAATCTAAGGTGAGAAAAACACATTTCCCGTGAGAAATCACTCACCTCCCTGGGGTCTCCTGAAACATTTGCCAGCAGTGGATTTTGTCTGCCATGGTCTGTTGGAATGATCCAAACCTCCTTTTTACTGCACTGAAAACGGCGCAATTCTTCCCCAAAGCAACATTTTACTGGGACTGCAGAGGAATATGGCCCAAGAGAAAGAAGAAGTAATTGGGCACCGACCTGGGCACTGGCGCAGGAAGCAGTCGCGGGTCTCCACCCAGTGTCCCTGGCACTCGGCTCCGCCGTAGGAGGGTCCGTTGCACTCCCGCGTCCGCTGCTGGGTCCCGTTGGAGCAGGAGGCCGAGCACGAGCTCCAGCTCGACCACTCGTTCCAGTTGCCGTCCACTGAGTGGCCCAAAGAAAGAAAACGAGCGGAATGTGAAAACCTTTCCCTCTGGAAGGAGCCACGTGGCGAGAGCCTCCAGCCTTTGCCTACCAGGGGCTGAGGTGGAGAGATCAAACCAGAGCCACAGAGCTCAAGAGAGGGCAGAGTTCATCAAAAAAAGTTTGAACAGTTGTGGCAACAGGGATTTTTGGGACCCTCTGCAGCCTCCAACAGTCCCACAGGATGCAAGCGTGGTAACATTTCAATTTTTATGTTCCACACTCTACATAACACCATAAAAGTTGAAATTATTGATATTGTGCATTACAACATGAAAGTCCAAACTAATAACATTGCCAATCCCAACACAACATCACAACAGGCCATGGCTCAGGTTTGCACTGAACACTTTGAAGGGATCAGTATGTTACCGAGATATTTCCCATTTGGGGCCAGCAGCACTTTTTTAAGGAACCCATTTTTCAGCAAAGTGATGCATGAATCTGGGGAGAATGAACTTTTTCCAGCATGTAAATGTTCTGTTTTTCATTAAAGCACACCCAGAAACTCAAATCGCAGTGTTATTGACAGGAATCCACAATTCCTGCTGGGCGAGAAATGTGGGAGCAAAGGTGTTCTCCTACAGAAGATCTGGAACAGGGTGAGTGTGTGTGGTCAATGTCCTTCTCTCACAGCTGAATTAACTCTGACAGGCTGGAGATATTTCTACCCAGCAATGTCTTTGAAATTAAATAGAGGAGGGAGGGACAAGGGAGGTTATGATAGGGATGGAGTTGGAGAGAAACAGGAATACATCTTATTATCATGGTATGGACTGAGGCATTCCCAAGTGTGGCAGTTCTACCCTAATTGGTCCCTGATCAACAGATCCATCACCATGTCTGCTCTTCCTGGAGCATTTTTCTCATTAACGGTGGTCATCATGCTCTGTTTAGATCTCATTAGCTGCTAGGTCTCACTCAGGGAAAACAACCTGAATCCCTGAAAAGTCTGAATTCTGGCTCAAATCACATTGCAGCTCATTTTTTTTTGGCTTTGTTTGTCCATCCAAGAAAAATAAATGCCAACTGGTCCCCCGTGTAATCTGCAAGGAATTGATCAGCCCCGTGTAATCCCCATTGCAGTTGAGCAGCTTTTTGTTTGCAAACTCAATAAAAAAAAATGTTAAAAACATCCAAATGAGCAACTGTTAACTCAAAGGGGAACACAAGGTGTGCAAAATCAGGCAGGCATAAAGGTACATCCAAAGGAGCTTGTTTTTAACAATCCATAATTTATGTTTTCATTGTGCATAAATTCAAGGCTTCGTGCCAGTGCCTATCAATCCCGAAGAGGGGAATGAAAAACGTGGTGTTTGACAGGTGGTTGTTTGCTGGAAATGATCCAAAACTCCACCAAGCAGGTCCTACCAGGTACAAATTACTATGCCTTTTCTGACTGAAGGTTGTGCTGTTAAGTTTCCATGAACTGATCATCAAATCATGGAATCACAGAATGATTTTGGGTTGGAAAGGTAAAGTTCATTTAATTCTACTCCCCTGCCATGGCCAGGGACACCTTCCACTATCCCAGGCTGCTCCAAGCCCTGTCCAACCTGGCCTTGGACACTTCCAGGGATGAGGCAGCCACAGCTTCTCTGGACAACCTGTGCCAGGGCCTCACCATCTTCACAGGGAAGAATATTTTCCTGATAATAACGGTGCCTGTCCTTCATTAAAGTTCCCCTAAACTGGAAAAGTGAAACTGCATTTTTCACATTAAATGTTACATTTATCAGAAAAAGTTGCATTTATCAAAAAAAGAGTTGAATTTACGAATTCCCTCCCTGCAGCTGGTGATTGGCAGCTTATCAGGAGTGCAAGCATTTGGAGGCAGGAGAATAAAACATCCACATCCATAATTTGGTCGTTCAGTGGGGGATTGGGAACAGGTAATTTCCTTGTATTTATTCATAGGCTGTAATTCGAGAAACATTTTTAAAAAAGAAGAAACAAAGGTGGCCTTGTCCCTCCAGCTACTTGCACTGATGTAAAGATGTCTCTTGGTCAAGATGCTGAGGGTTCCCATCACAGCCACAGCCAGGGACGTTTGGTGCCATGGTCACACCACAGTGGGGGTCTATGAGAAATGTTCATTGTGTGGTGGAGCCCATGAGGAGACAGGCATTGTCCTCCTCCTTCTCCCTCTTCCAAGGACTTGGGGCTCAGCCTGTGGCACCCACAGCTCCGGAGGAACAAAGGCCCTGTTGTCGCTGCAGCAGAGCTTTTTTATCAGCTGTAGCAATAAATCCTGGGAGCAGGGTGGTAATAAACTCTGCGAGTGTCTGGGGTGTCAAACGCCCATTGTTGTGCTTCAATGATTCCCTCAACGCTGCTCTCATTTGGCGCTGCCAAGCTGCTGATTGCCTTTGTGGCACTAATTAGAGCTGAAGCCTTGCAGTTGGGCTGCTTGTCTTTGCCACCGCTGTTTCGGTCGCGTATTTATTTGTATTTAAATTAATTATGGATCAATGTTAACTCAGGGTATGCTTTATTGCCCAAGTAATGCCAGCTCTGACTTCTTAAATTTGTCTTTTTATGACAGAGTCAATTTGGTGTCTGGGAGGTTCTTATTCCAAGTGGAGTCTTCTGGACAGCGGCCAAATATCCAAGGATAGCTACTTGGAGTGAAAACTCGACGGGAAATGCCAGGAGGCTTCTCACTGTTTTCACAAAGTTCTCATCCCTCCCACAATCCCTCTCCTCCTCCGGGGACATAATAATGTCTCATAATGATTCTCATTAAACTGGAAAAATGTCAGTTGACATTATCCAGGGATAGGGGGGGAGTTTTGGAGATCTCTCTTGTGTACAGATCGTGGTCACCAGGATACCCAGAGTTAAATTATGGGGTTTTTTTTGGTAAACCCAGGGCCTGTCAGAGGAAAGAAGCCTCTGCAGCACAACTGGATTTCCAGGTGGTAAAAGTAATTTCATCTTGAGGTCCTTTCTGATGTGTCAAAGCAAAACTCAAGGAGAGGCATTTGAAAGTGAAATTTAGGGGTAGGGAAAAAGTGAAAAGATTAAATTTGGCATGGAAGGCTATCAGGAGTCTCTTAGTCCATCTCACCACCCAGAGCAGGATCAGCCACAGAGAAAACTTGCATATACATTGAAGTAATGCACAGACAGGTGAAACTATCAATTAATTCCAACACAACGAACCCAGTCAGGCAAAATAATTGGAGTCAGCTACACCCCTCGAGGGCATCTGAGCTGGGGAGACCTGCGGGAGGGGAGGTTTCAGATCTGTAACTGTCCCTACCTGGGCAGAGAGCGATGTTGCAGAACTTGGTTTGCTTCTCCGGGCCCTCGCAGGGGTTCCCCCCGAACTGGGGGGGTTTGCAGGTGCGGGTCCGGTCCCTGTAGCCTCTCCCACAAGTGGAAGAGCACAGGCTCCACGGAGACCACTCGTCCCAGGTGCCGTGCACTGCAAGGGAAGCAGAAGGAGGGATTTTCTCTTTTCCAGAGGAGCCCTGAGGAAGTGAGGGAGCCCACTGGGCACAGCTTCTTCCCACCTGGAACGAGCAGCGTGTGGGAAGTTCAAGAACAAACCAACCCAAAATGTTCAAGAGGAACATCAAGTAATTTTTATGCCTTGATATTGACACCAAGTGTCTGCTGCTTTCCAGTCTTGGAAATAAACTACAGTGCACTTTTAGCTGACCTTAATTTTTCAGATTTTTTGAGCCAACAGGGCATTTTTTAAGCAAAAGGTGGATTTAGCTAGAAAGGAATAAAACTCCACTACCCTTAGGGAAGCACCATCACCATCATTTTGTCACTTCTTGCCCTTTTTTCCCTCCCTCTCAACATTTTCTCATTGGACCCTCAAAGACTACAACATTTTAAGGCTTTCAGAAAGGCTGTAGTCTGTCTACTGATTACTACCATAGGTCAGTGGCACCTCAGAGGCAAAGCCAGGGAAACTTGGAAGAGTAAAATGGAATGGGCAACATCTTTCAACAATGCTCAAGCCATCACTGGTAGCTCCTGGAATTAGACATCTAATCAATTTTAATCTAAACTAATTAGCCTTCTAATCTATATTAATCTAATCTTCTCCAATATAATCTAATCTAATCTGGCCAAGTTATTTATGGAATTTTAGTCGCTGTAATCTCCAGAGGCCAAATGTTGTAAGAATGCACTGGTCTCTCTTAAGGGACTTCAGCCCTTCCAGCTTTACCAGAAAAGCTTATGCCGAATCAATAATCCTTCAGGAAAAGAAGAAACCCAAAAAACCAGGGGCTTTTCCAGTCCTTCATCAGCTGCTAACAGTGACTGATGCCCCAGTGTCAGGAAAGGGGTTTCAAAACTACTTCTCACCAGGCATCTTGCATGATAAGAGATAACCAGAGGAAAAAAAATACAGGAAAGAACACGGATGGTAATTTCACCATGGATGGTGGTTTCACCAACATAGAATTGTTCTGAACAGTGATGTTGCTCATCAGGAGAAATGAGTAACACCCTTAGTTTAGCGGCATAACTCTTCAAAATAATCACAGAAACAGAGAATTTTTTGTGTTGGAAGGCACCTCAAAGATCATCTAATTCCACCCCTTCCTGGGCAGGGACACCTTCCACTATTCCCAGGTTGCTCCAAGCCCTGTCCAACCTGGCCTTGGACACTTCCAGGAATGGGGCAGCCACAGCTTCTCTGGGAAACCTGTGCCAGGGTCTTACCCTGCTCAAAGGGAAGGATTTTTTCCGAATATCCAATCTAAACCTACTCTCATTCAGTTTGAACCCTTTATCCTGTCACTCCATACTTTTGTAAAAAATCCCTCTCCACCTTTCTCATAGACTCCAGTCTCCTC
The DNA here is from genome assembly GCA_013397795.1 of Orthonyx spaldingii. Lineage (NCBI taxonomy): Eukaryota > Metazoa > Chordata > Aves > Passeriformes > Orthonychidae > Orthonyx > Orthonyx spaldingii. The sequence goes on from VZTJ01001264.1 coordinate 973,726, forward strand.
AGAATGTACTTTTCTACCAAAACTGTCCCTGACCTAGACACACCCCAAAGGACACCTGCCTGCAGGTGTACGGAGTTCATGGACTTTGGACAGCATGGAATTGTCCACACCATGCAAAGCAGGTGCCCATCCCCTGGTGCTTGGTCTACCAAGAGCCTCCGTATGAGGCCTTAAGGTAGAAAGAGAAGGAACAGGGAACAAAAACCATCTCTCTCCAAGAATTACAGAATCATAGAATGGTTTGGAATGGAAGGGAACTGAAAGATCATCTTGGTCTAACCACTTTCCACTATCCCAGGTTGCTCCAACCTGGCCTTGGACACTTCCAGGGATGGAGCAGCCACAACTTCTCTGGACAACCCGTGCCACGTCCTCCCAGAAATACCCCAGGGGAGACACCACAGGCAGCCAATGCCCCTCCCCTGCTGCCCACCAGTACCTGGGCACACAGCAGAGTTGTTGCACTGTCTCTGCTCCCGGAGAGGGCCACTGCACTGGGTGCTGTAGGAAGACGAAACGCAGAACCTGGTCCTGGTCTGCCAGCCCTCCCCGCAGGTGGTCGAGCACACGCTCCACGGGGACCACTCCTCTGCTGCAGGGTCACCTGGAGGGGTTGGAACAGGAGGTGAGGATGTGGCAGCCGTGGATCTCCGGGGAAGAAATGTCCAAGTTACGCTTCACCAGCTGTGAGATCTGTGAGGCTGCAATGTGTCCTACGGGTGGGGTGACAAATGGGTGGGAGGGTGTGAGGGCTTTGGGGAGAAAATGTGAGAGTTGAGAATGGGCTAAAGGGGTTTTCTTGGGGTACTGTGTAGAGTTGTAATATGCACACACATATGAAAAAAAAAAAAAAAAGAAGGATCTTTTCATCTTCCATGCCTGTGGAAGCATCAGGACACTGAGAAGGGCAAACTCCACCACTGAAGGTGGTGTGGCCACTCCAGAACCTTGTGAGCTGGGATAGGGAACCTCCTCGCAGAGATTGTACCGACAAGGATTAGACAGAGTAAATGTATCCATAAATTGCTCAGCTTTAAAGATTCAACCCCTTTTCCTGCCTTCTCACAGCCCCTGCCAGTGCAAACTGGCAGAGGAGGAGCTGACAAAGTACAAGGTGACGATGCCTGAGAAGGGTCAGCTGATGAAACCCCACAGAGTTTTCTCAGCATCCCCTTTACCTGTGGAGAGCTGCTGTGAGCGTGTGACACAGAACAAGGCTGACTCTTCCAGGGCATCACACAGTCCCTACCAACTGCTTATCTGATGGGGCAGCACTGGAAAAGCAGCTAAAAATATCCCATTGATGGGAGTGAAAAGCACTGAGATGTATTCCCTTCGTCACTAATATCCCTGCTGGGGCTGTTTCAGCAGCCACAGCCTCCAAATAAGTCACCCTAAGTGTGAAATGAGCAGGGAAAGGACAGTTTTCCATTAGTTTTCATATGGAATATTCTACCCCTTGGCAAAATGCTTTTCTTCCCCACATGGAAACAAAAGCTGGCTCTGTTCCATTTAATTAAGCCGTGCATTGTTTGGGTTTTCAGATTTTTCATGGATTGCTAATAATTACACATAATAAACCTGGAATGTTCCATTTGTTATGTATAGAACACAGGCATATGGCAAAAAATAAACACCAGGAGAAGAAGAGGGGCACCCCTTTCTCGTGACAAATTCTTCCAAACCTCAGAGTGCCCCGTGTCTCATCCCAAATGGATGCATCTGGCAGACTGTGAGTGATGAGAAATATCACAGCACTGGGTGGAACAGGTGAATGTGACTCCAGGGGCCATCCAGCCTGGCACCCAGCCCTCAGAAATGCTATCCCACACCACCACCCCATTCCCAAAGAAAGCTGGGCAGAGGATGCTGTATTTAAACTGTCCAGATGCAACGTGGAGCAGGAAAGAGACTCTGCAGCTGGAGATCTCCGTGAGGGTTATGAACCAGCTGCAGGAAAATGTCAGAGCAGGAACTGTGAGGGGAATGAGACCACCAGATTTCCCAATATTGCCTAAAACTGTGCATGTCTGGCTTTTTCCTCGAGGTGGTATATTTATTTATTTATTTTCATTTATTTATATTTATTTACTAGCGTTTTCCCCACATGCAATGAAATTTCCTGCAGGATTTCAAGCGGTTGTGGCTCTCATCCAGCTGCTCTTTGGGATTTTTGGTGTTGTTTGGTTTGTTTGATCTGTGTTGTTTGGTTTGTGTCACGCTTTTCAGCACATCGACTTCGGATGTCTCCTGTCATTCCAGCAGCTGGGAATTAAAAACACACCCACTAATGGGAGTTTGTTGAATTAATACATGTTGAGGGGGGAGAGTGTCGAGGAAGACCTGTCCTTGCTGTAAAATGAACAGAGCTTCACTCCTTCATTTATTGTCTGGACACAGGAAGAGGTGGAGGTGAGGATAAATCTTTCCCTGCCTCATCTGTGCCATTGCAATGATTGTCATGCAATGCAACTGCTGCTGTTCATTAAGTCAAAGTTGCTCACAACTGCTTTGCTTTTGTGTTTTGTTTCATTGATCTGCCCAGTTGGTCCCAGTTAGGTGGAAGTTGTGGATCACTGGTCTTTCCCTGGGATGTGTAGGAGCCATTATCGTGTGTGTTGAGGCTTTGGGGCTTCAGGAAATCATTCCCATATCCTGTTTCCCGAGTATCAGATCTCCTGCTAGAGTGAGATCTGCATTTCCGTGGCAATTTTCCTGCCTTTCCAACATCCAGCTCTGCCAGACCCAGAGTCCTGCCATGCTCCAAGTTCACCACCAACAAATTACATTTATGGTACCATCACTTCAGCATTTGCCACCCAGAGTGTCCCAGACTCCAGCAGATCCCTCTTTGGCCCACAGATCCCAACCTCTCCTGCTCCCTTGCCTGCTTGGATGCTCCATGAACCAGTGATGCCTTTGCATTTCTCCATCCACCTTGAGCAACCTCCCCAGTTCTGCACCCAGCAGCCCCCAGTCCCTCGGGGTTTTTTGGTAGTTAAACACTTCAAGTTTGGGTCCCAAAATCTTTCTGGGAGGCCAGAGGTGGGACAGGGGAAGCCTGCAGAGACACCAGGGCCTCCTCCATCAGCAGCTCGTGGCTTGGAGAGCCCAGCACACCACCAACCTCCCCCTCAGGCCTGGCTGGGGTTTTGCATTCTCCATGTTCAGACAAAAGGTGGATGAATGAATGGCATCTTTGAACCAAATTCCACTTCTCCTGCCTCTTTCCTCTTTATTATTTCTGGTTTTTGCTCTTTCACAGCAGAAATAGCTGTGCTTAGAGGTAAATCTCCTCAATTATCGTCCCTCACATTGTACAAATCCCTGGCTTTTAAACCCATAACACAGTTTATTTCCTAAGTGCTGGTGACTCCCTTGGGCTTGGTGTCATTCTGAACCGAGCAATTTATCTCAGTCCACTGGGACATTCCGTCCAGCCTCGTCTCAAACCCTGCACAAATTTAACTGATTTTCAAACCGAGCAAGACCCGGTTCTGAGACACTCTCAGGCATGAGACAAATTCCCTCTCTACTCAGGAGAAGCACAATAGTGCCCATCATCAAACCCATGAGTGAGAAGAATTTCTGCGCTCCTGGGGGTCAAATGGCAGCAAATGCAAATTTCTGAGTGAAGTATATTGCAATTATTCATCCCAGAAGTGGATTCTGACTCAGTTTTTCTGATTTAATGGTAAGAAGCCTACGATGCTCGTTGGGTTTGAAAGCTGCCCAGTCCAGCTCAGTGCTGTCTTATAATTAAACCTGCCAGTGATTACAGAATCATGAAATAGTTTAGGTTGGAAAGGACCATAAAGATCATCTCGTTCCAACCCCCTGCCATGGGCAGGGGCACCTTCCACTGTCCCAGGTTGCTCCAAGCCCTGTCCAACCTGGCCTTGAACACTTCCAGGGATGGGGCAGCCACAGCTTCTCTGAACAACCTGTGCCAGGGCCTCCCCACGCTCATAATGAAGTCTTTTTCCTAATATCTAATTTAAACCTATCCTCCTTCAGCTTAAATCCATTGCCCCTTGTCCTGTCACTCCACACCCTTGTCCAAAACCCCTCTCCAGCTCTCTTGGAGAACCTTTAGGCACTGGAAGGGACTCCAAGGCCTCCCCAGAGCCTTCCCTTCTCCAAGCTGAACATCCCGAAGTCTTTCAGCCTGTGTCCATAGCGGAGGGGCTCCAGCCAAATTTGTCTTCACCCCCAAAGGAGAAGAGGCCGAGCCCTGCCCTGCACCATCACTGGTGCCTGCAGGCAGCTGTCTCCGCAGGGTTGATTTGGATTAGTCCTGTGATCTCCAGACCAGCTTGGGGATTAACAGGAGTGTCCCAGAGGATTTTGCAGGGCTCAGTACCCCACTTGCAGTGGGCAGATGGCCCTGGCTGCTCCCACAGACTCAGCTGCAGCAGCTGGAGAGGGCCCAGCAGGGGCTGCAGAATGAGACACCCTGGGTGTTGATCCATGAGGATGCAGCGCTGCAATCCAGGATCATTCCAGCTCTGGGCTGCAGTGTCCCCATCAGTGCCTGCAGCTGCTCCCTGACTCTTCTTCCCTCGGCACTAATGGAGTAGCACAACCCTCTGCCAGGATCCCTTCCTGTTTTGGGCTCTGTCTGTCTGTCTGACATCTCCCCATGTGCAGGACTCCTCTCTGTTCACACCCTGCTGCTGGCAGAGCCCTCCTGGAAGCAGCCTGTGGGCTGAGCCAGGAGGGCCGTGCCAGGCACCTGCTGGGCTGGATCTGCTGCTCTTGTGCTGCTGCTGGCAGAGGCCGTGGGCAGCCAGCAGCGTCCTGGCTGAGAGCACAGCCCTGCCACAGCCTGGGGGCCAACGGGACCTGGACTCCAGGGATGTGAAGGGCTGGCAGGACGAAATGCTGCTCTGCAACTGGGCAGGGCTGTCCCCTCATCCACAGTCCCCATGGCTGCCACCAGCTGATTTTTGTGTTTCATCCTTTTCCAGGTCTTGAGAGGATGTGAAATGTTTTATTCCCTACAAACTGTGCCCATGGGGAAGATGTGGGCTTTGCTTTGGCATCCTCAGCTAAAAATTCCCTCTAATCTCTTGCTGGGCTGTACCCTCTGTCTCTGCATCTCCTCCATCCGGACTTCCTTGAGCAACTTGCAGTTGGTGCTCCTGGGACAGCGGCAGGGATGTGGGAAGCTTGCAGCAGGACAATGCACATCTCCCAGCCCATGCTGCCCTTGGGGATGCTGCAGCCCAAGCCAGCCATGCTACAGGGGTGGCCACGATGGCAGGGAGGTAACAGAGATGTCACTGAGCCCAGATCCAGAGATGTCACTGAGCCCAGGCCCAGAGATGTCACTGAGCCCAGGCCCAGAGTTGTCACTGAGTCCAGACCCAAAGACGTTCAGTGAGCCCAGACCCAGAGATGTCACTGAGCCCAGACCCAGAGATGTCACTGAGCCCAGATCCAGCACCCAGCTGCACAGCAGGAAGAAATGTCAAACTGTAAACCTGATGGCTGAGTTACAGGCTGGAACAGGAGCTCTGGGGAAGCACCTGGGACCAGGCAGAGTAGGAACAACAGGGACCTGCCTTGAAGTGCCTTCCTTTCCTCTGCATTTGGACAGAGAGATTAAGCTCAGCTCCTCCAGGTTACAGCAGTGCAAATGTCCTCCCTGTCCTGCAGGCTTTAGCAGACTCCAGGAATCCTGCAGGCAGTGGGGCTGCTCCCGCTGGAGGCAGCAGACTCTGTGCTGGGTAGAGAGGAAATTGAGGCTGTCCCCTGCTTTGTGTTGAAAACCACAACCCCAACAAATCACTCCCAGAGACTCCACAGCACACGGATTCCTGATGCTGCACAGTGGCCAAGTCCTCCTGGGCTGGGTGGAGCACAGGCAACCTACATCAGAACATGACCCTCTCTCACTTTTAATAAATCACCTCTTGGAAGCCTTCCTGGAGCACAAAATGCTGGCAAGGTCACTGGGCAGAGATTTTAACCTGAGCCAGGTTCAGCACCGCGATGTGTTGAGATCCTGCCACGACACAGAGCCGTGAAAGGAGAGGACAAAACCTTTCCACACTAAATCACAGAATCACAGGATGGTTTGGGCTGGAAGGAACCTTAGAGACCATCTGCTTCCAACCACCTGCTACGGGCAGGGACACCTTCCACTAGATCAGGTTGCCCAAAACCCCATCCAACCTGGCCCTGAACACTTCCAGGGATGGGGCAGATCAGACCTGGCATAGATCGAGGTCCAATTCATCCCCATCTTCCCAGATCACGCTCTCTGCTATGACTGCATATTATTCCCCTTCTGTGGCAGAAGGGTGGAAGGTCCTGCTGCAGAACCTACCAGAGACAAATCCTCGCACAGCACTAAACACCCAGGGACGGGGAATCCAATCCTGCTCTCTCCCCACCAAGCCCTGCTCACCCTCTCTCACAGTCAATGGCAAGGCATGACATGGACATCAGCAGAGGGGTCAGCTTTGGCTTCACGAACCACGCCTGGCTGGATAATTCAGACACAGCAGTGACTCAGGAGTGGGCAGGGTGATGGGAAAGCGCTCTGTGAGATGGATGGTCTTGCCAGGGCTTTGTGTCTGTCCCTTTTTGCCTCCTCTGGCTGATGGCGACGACACAAAACCCTGTGGGGTGATGGAATGGGAACAAACGGGGCGATGACCATTTGTTCAGCGCGCGACAACACGGGGGGAGCGTCCCCCACACTGACCTGGGGGGAGGGAGATGGTTGTGGAGGGAGGGTATCATTGAAACAGTGCAGAGAGCCCAGCCCAGCCGGGCAGTGCAGTGACCAGAGCAGTGTCCCAGCTCCAGAGGCTGCTGTGGGAGGTCAGAGCTTACCTATTTGAGGTGCAGGGTACCCGTAGTGCTGCAGTTCGTCAGGGTCCTCTCGCTTTCTGTTATCTGTGGACCTCAGCGATTGGCTTCTGGAATTATAGCGTCCATTGGCTATGGCAAGGTAATGGGTCATGTAAATACACCTTGGTTCACTCTGCAAGATCTTTCACTACAAAGGTTACACGAATTAACAACAGCCACCTGCCGCGTTCCCCTGACGTGAGCGCCTGCTTTCCAACCCCAGCGCCCCTGGCCGCCAGCTCTCCCCGAGGTTTCAGCACCAACCAGCCTGACAGACTCAAGTTGGTTGGTGGTTCAACCCCTTCTTTTTGAGCGAGGTTTGGGACCGTGCAGAGTATGGTCCCTTTGGTCTGGTCTTTAATTAATGTCAGCGATTTTCTAGGGTGTCTGCACTCCTTGCTGCGCTTGTGGAGGATTTATCCTTTTCAGACGTGCTGGCACTGAATCCCACCGTCCCTAGCGGTGTTTTGAGGTTTATGGTGGTGACCGGCAGGGTGTTTGTGGTGGGAAATTCTGCCTTGCAACCAGCACCTGCCTAGAAATGCCCTGTAGAGGAACCAGGAAACGCTGAGTGGAGCAGGCAGGTGAGGGCAGGTGCAAAGGAAGGGGATATCTCAGCAGGATGTCTCCTTCACGGACTGTACCCTGCCACCAGCAACAAGGAGAGAAGAAATTCTGGCATCAGCAAAGTACCAACAAAGCTACAACTGGGAACTTCTCCGTCTCAGTGAGAGACGAGCTCCTGACCCTTGTGTCCTACTGAAAATCTCCCAGTGGAGCCCATGGTGTTGAGTTCAGGAGGTAAGTAATGCATCCACTGTAAATCAAAGGCATTTGACTGTTCCTTCCGAGCCCACGCTCCGCCAGCTTTCCATTTTCATCCCATGTGGATCAACCCTGAATTGGCTGGAGGGGGAAACTAAAATTTCTGTTCTCTGTGTTATTGGATGCGTTGCAACCCTGACACATTCCCTCCCTAGCAAAGAGAGAAACAACCAAGCAATAACAACCAAATCCCATCCACCAGGAGTGCCTGCTGCAAATCAGGAGAGCTCAGCTGACTCCACCAGAGTCCCACGGAATAGCAGAGAGCTGAGCCCGAGTAATCTGTGATCTAGCAGCCAATTTGTTTCCAAACAGCAAGTACCAGACAGAAGATCTTTTCCCCCAAGGAGGTAAAACAGTCAGACATCTTTTCAAGAAGCATGAACTGCCAAGAGATGAAATGGTGACAAATTTGATCCCGGAACCCCGAGAAAATTAATAAAGGTTAATGAAGCTTCAGTGTGGTGGCAGGAGTCTTTATTGCCATCCAAAAAGGGAAAGCAGAGGAGGGAGAGGAATGATTCAGAGAGTCCCTGCCAGGAGCCAGGCTTTATATTCAGCAGTTTGGATCATGGGAGAGTTTGTGAAATTGCATTATTTACCATCACTCTTGCCTGAAAGCAGAACTTGAGGAGTCCAGGAATTGTCACATGGACTCTCCAAACCTTCCCAGCTCCAGCTGGTTGCTGGCTGGAGGGGATGGGATGGGACGGGGCAGTCACCCACTGCCATCCTCAAGGGACAGATACCCACAGTGACACATCAGGGCCACAAACATCCTGAGATTTGTAAACACCTTGGTTTTGTCTGGCTCTTTCCTGGAATAGAAAGGTCTCAAAACCTGTGTTTTTAATAGCAAAAAATCATGGGACTTTCCCGTGGGAGATTCAGTTCAAAAAATACAAACTCTAACTAGTTTTCCAATACTCATGTTTTTGAGTTTGTTAGGAGACAACTTAAATTATTCCCATATTTGGGACTTCTCACATCCCCCCACCGCCCATTCCTGGTTATGCCCACACACTTTCATCTGCTCCGCTCTAAGTCCTCTCCATGAAATCTCACAAACCACAAGAGCGCACAAAATCTCCATCTGCAGCACATCCCATGGGCTTCCCACAGACTTATTTAGGCTGGGAGGAGAAAGTGGGGCTGGGCATCACGGAGTGGATGTGGAGCTTGGATGGCTTTGTCACCTGCCCAGAGCAAGGAAGGTGACGGGGAAAACCTGGGGTTGCATATCCCAGAAACAGTCAGTGCTCCGAGGGACAGGGAGATAGGAGGCAGGCGAGAGGGAAGGAAAGATAAAAGAGCAAAACAGAAGTTTTAATTGCAAGTCAAACACCCTGAACCTCGTCTCACCAATTATTTGCGCCCCGTGTCGCTGACATCTCCTAATGACTTATCCCAGTCTTGAAGGACTGAACGATTCCCTTTGCTCTTGACAGGTATGACAGGTCTGCACTGTGATTTCTCATGCTAATTAAAGCCAATTAGGCCTAGAGGCTAAATGAGTGACCCTTCCAGCTTCCCCCAAGCTTCCCCCCTGCCAGGGTCGCTCCACTGCTGCAGGCAGCCTTCCTCCCCTTTGGAAAAGGATGTGCAGAGAAGCCAGTTTGTCTCCAGGTAACACAGAGCACAGCTGAGATTTAACCTGGGCAGTTTCCTTGGAGAGATGCACAAATCAGTCCTGGTTCCAAGCAAAGCAGGGAGACACCAGGTCCCTTAGGAACTCAGTGAAGTTGGTGCAAGTGCTGCTTTGCTGTGGCTACCTGAAGTTTATGGGGGTGGAGGTCAAAAATTAAAGGCAGTGGGGACCTGGTTGGATTTCAGCAGCCTGTTTCCCACAGCAGGGCCAGTGGAGAGGAGTAATCCCAGGATTAAGGGAAGACCTGGACTCAATTTACATCCCAGCTGGATAAATGCAGTGAGAATGGCACAAAAAACCCAAGCACCTTTCAGATGCTAACAGGAGGAACAGAGGGAGAATGCTCTTGGAACCAACCAGGGATGTTTCAATTGCAAGCAGAGGCAAATACAGGAGGTTTTGAAAGAACACAGCTCAACTGTGGATGTGGAGGATGATCAATGCTGGCAGGAGTGGGAATAGGAAGCAGGTGACCAACACTTCTAATGAGAACATGTAATGTGTCAGACAGAACCTTGCAACACAACCAAGGGGGAAACAAAAATAAAGGCAGAGACTTTGAAGTGCTGTGGGCCGAGGTTTAAATATCCAGACATGTCTCACCACAGCTCCACAGTCTGTACTCATCCCCCAAACAGGAGAGGCAAAGCAAACAGCAGGATTGTTGTTCAGGCAAGGTGGGATGGTGGGAAAGGATGAACCAGAGCAAAGAGGGGAAAGGGATTGTTAAAAAAAATACCCAAAACATTCAAATGGGGTGAATGAACCTCAGTGCAGTAAAACTAAAAGGAAAGGTGGTGGCTGTGGAGTTTTTGGAGCATCTGTCAGCTGCTGAAGAGTAAAACAGGAAAGTACAGAATCACCAACAACTCCTAAACCCCAAAATCTCAGTGGATAGAGAAGAGTCATTTTGGAGGCCATTGGATATATTTCAAATACACCAGCTAAGAAAATGCCCCAAAGTATTTCGATTTGAAAATCTGGGATTTGTGGAAACATCTCTGGGGGAGATCTGTGGCTCTCAGATGTGAAATGCCTGAACCACCAGTGAAAAAGGGAACAGGGCAAAGTCTCTGCAGCAGCAGCAGGTACCTATAGGGGATTTTCCAGCTCGCAGTGAGTTCTAGCCTGGCCTGCAGGGAATAAAGATACTCCCAGACATGCCCAGGATATTTCAGCTCCGTGGTTGCAGCAATTTATTTATTTTTTTTTTTTATGAGAATCAGGGGCGGCAGAGACTGAGGCTCAGCCTGGGGAATGTGATGTGGAACACGCATTCCTTCACACCACAAACAGCTGAAGGGCTCCATCCTGAACCTGCTGGAAGCTGAAAATCCAGGTTGGAACAAGTGTCACCCTCCTGCACCTGATGTCAGGATGAGGTCGCTCCTGTCCCAGCCGTGGGGAGCTGTGTCTTCCCAATCTGCACATCCATAAATGCCAGGGACGGTTCTGCGCAGCCTCTGCCAGATGGGATGGCAGGATTTCAGCTGGCTCCTCTGCCAGTTCTCATTCCCCAGGAATAGACACAGGCTGCCCATGTCTCTGATTGTTCGTGCACCTCTCCGGTGCTGCCGAGTTCCCACGCCGGGGTCAGGGCTGTGAAAGCCCCCTCTGGGTTGGATGTTGTCCATCCAGGCTCCCTGTGAGGACCCTCTGCCTGCCAGGTTGAGCAAACCCAGCTTCAAGAACCTTGCAGCTGAGAAGAGCCACTGGAGGACATCCCTTTCCATCCACAGTGGGTGGAGCTGGGAATTTCCTCTGCAGGCACTTGCCACCTCATTTGAGTTGGCATTTTTCCCCTCCCTCTATAAAACAGCAGCTCCTGCCCAAATCCAAGAGATGAAAGAAATCTCCCCTGTCTGTGCTGGAGAGAGGGATATCACCAAGTCCTTTAGCAAGGAAAAATCAGAATTACAACAAAAACTTCGTGTTTTCCTTCAGATTACATCTCTTGAGCTGCCACAAAGGCTCTGCCTAAGCCAAGCTGCTGTTACCAAAGTTTCCTTCCCAGTTTGGGATCTCCCTTCAGTACAGTTTTTCCTCAGTGTTCCACAGTTTTTGGTTTTGCCCATGGACAACTTACCTGTCTCTCTTGCTGTTGGATTTGGATATGTACCCCTGGAGAAATTTAGCCAGAAGTTCATCAAGCAAGAGACTCTATCACATGAAACAGCAGAGATGGTGGCCCAAACGAGTGGGAAAACACAAAGACCACAAAAAATGGTACCTGTGGAGTTATTCAGCCATCCCTGTGCACTGATTTCAACCTCTGTGGCCTCCAGACAACGTGTTCAGTCTCAGCTCTGGGAACTCAGTGTCTGCACCCACATTTTGGTGACCAGGTTGGCACAAGCCACACCTCTTGGAAAAACTGAGAGGTTTTTCCCACCATTGCCACTCCTGCACGCTGAGATCTGCTGAAAGCCCACCCAGGGCAGCTCTGGAAAATGGCAGGACCTGGGGAAGGTCCTGCTGGGGGAGGAGATATGTGACAAAACAGCTCTGGAACATTTGCCACGGCCTGGCAAAATAAACCAACCAATGAAACCCTCAAAGATGTTCCACAGAAATTCCTCTCAGCGGCTCCAGGGAGCTGAGTGTCAGCACTCTGATAACCTGCCTCGAGGCTGGAGATGCAATTAAACAGATCAAACACTCCTGCTAATCACCCATCAGCTTCTGAGCCACTTTGGCAGAAATGAGAAAGGAGAAGTTAAAGAAAAGGGATGGGTTTACCCTTGATTTGAAGGTGGTGGGGATGTCTGTGTTATTCTATCCTGACCTGCTTGGTCAGCAACTTCTCAGTGGATAACTTTCAATTTCCCTCCACAGCAAAGAGGAAAATATCAGAGCGCTCACCCCTGTTTTGTTCTGCTGTTTTATCAGGATTACAGATGGCTCTTTGTTCAAGGAAAATACTTTTTCCTGCTTTTTTTTCCCTACTAGAAAATTAAGATCTCAACTATTCCACAATACCTAGAGAGATGGTCAGGTATTATTACGAGCTGCTTAAATGCTGAACAATTCAGGATAAAGTTGTTCTCCTGGCCAATTCCTCTTTTTTTTTTTTTTTTTTTTCAATTATTCTTAAATTTTTTCTTTTAATTAAAAAAATAATTAGAACCTATTTAACTGCATCTTATAATGAACACTTAGAATAATAGCAGTTCCAGGGGAAGACCGAACATTCTGCTCATCCCTAACAAATCTACGAGCGAAAGTCAATATGAAAATAACAGTGACACATTTGAAACAGGATTTCCATTCTACTTTTAAATCCTCTTAGGTTTTAGTGCAGATCAAAGTAAAGAGAAGCAAAAGATACGTGCAAGAAAATTGGAAACTCTTCTTGGGTCAAAAGTGCATCTCCTTGGGCAAAGGCAACAAGGGACAGATTCACTGAGAGGCGAGTTCAGAGCCAAGTGAACAGTTTTGATATGAAGAGATACAGGTTTATCTTCAAGTAGGACACAGAGCTCAAGATGTGCATGGAGAAGTCTTCTGGAAAGATTTATTGCTCACATATCCCCTCAAATCCTTTCCAGCATGAAAACATCAAAATGGGGCTCAGCAGTTTTTCTGCAAAGAGGGTCTTGGGACAATTAATCAGAATTAACTTATTTATTTCAAAGGAATAAATCAGTTTGTGCTGCCCCACTCTGTGGGTGTACTCTCCTTCCAAACTAGGACTTTCCACTTAGCTTAAAATTCCTTCTTCCCAAATAATCTGAGCTGAACTAATCTCATTGCAGTTTGGAGGAGGAACTGACTGGGAATGCAATGGAAAAAAAGGACAGGAAGAGGAGTGAAATAATTTATTGAACCATAGCCCCTCCAGTTTTTTGCACTTAAGACTGGCTTTGCTGAATGTTGTGTTCTGGAAAAAGCAAAGCAAATAATGAACAAAAACCAATTCATTCTTCACTGCTGTGCTCCATGCAATGGAAATCCAACCCAGTCTCCATGGTTCTCCATCCCATCCCAATCCTTGCCACCATGGCCTCGGGAGATCCACAAAGAAGAGCCAAAGTTTTTCCCTTGGGGAAGATCAAGGGAAGATGTTCTGCCCCTCGCTCAGTGCTGATGAGGCTGGCCCTGGAAAACAGGGTCTTCCCCCTCTCACCACTTCTAGAGGGCTACAGAAGGATCAAACAGGTCCCACAGAGGGCTTGGAAGATGGTTAAGGGGTGGGGATGGATGTCCTGCAAAGAGAGTTTGGGGAACTGGGTCCCCCCCTAGTTTATCCAGCAGAGGAGGGACACATGAAGGAGATTTTTTGTCTGTTGTCCCACGTGATTTCATGTTCAAAGAGTGACCAGTCCTGCAGATCCCCCACTCCCAGTGCCATCCCTAACTTCTTCCTTCACACATTGTTCACCAAGACCAGTGTGGTCCTTCCTCCAGCTCCACTCAGGCACACCCCAATCCCACTGCTGGACCTTTTTTCAGGACCAGCTTCCAGGTCCTTGCACTCCTGCTCTCCCTACCTCGAGCCACAGCTGAGTCATGACTACAATGTCACCACCAACCATGGGAGACAGATTAAATATCCCTGGTGTAGGCAAACCTCAGAGGGAATTTAGCAACTGTGAGCCAAGGAGATGGGATTCAATACACCAGGTTTCATTTAAAGAAAAAAAGAAAAAAGGCTAAGCCTAATTGCAACATATTTTAAATTTATGGAAATGTTAAAAAATGCATGAAATCATTTTAGCCCTTATTAGAGGAATATATTTATGTCCCTTTATTTGAACTTCCCTCTTATCAGGAGATACTTCCCAGCCTTTGAAGACAGTTGAACTTTCCCTAGTTATTTGACTAGTCAGAGGAGTTATTCAAACATTCTCTACTCTGAATTTGAAATAAAAAGAAGGGAATAATTATAATCAGCCATTTGCTCGCATTTGTTGAGCTGAGCTGTGTCTGCAGTTGGCTTTTCCTCTTCATCCCCCTCTCAACTGAGTTTAAAGCAAAAGAAGAACTGGGGATGAAAGTGCTGGAGGTTCACCAGCTCAACCCATCAGTATCTGACTGGTGTGGACACTCTGTCCCCTGTTCTCTGGAGAAGAGGACCTGGAAAGAGGATGAATGACAGGAGGAGAGTGGAGCACCCGCCGAAGCCTTTGCATCACTCAGTCCCTGTCTAACAGCCAGATCTTTCTCCACATCTTAGCACTGGGGGCTTCCATTTGCAAAAGAAAGGGGCAGGGTCACTGCTCTTGAACTAAACCAAGAAGAAGCAAGATGAACATCCTTCTTAGCTTTAATTATTTGGGAGAACGGAAAAAAAAAAAGCCTTTAAAGATGTGGCAGTGTACCACCAGCATATGAACACCTGATTATCGATTCCTGCCGATAGATTCCTATAAACTCTTTGGGTCAAAGGCCTGGATGGTGTAGGAAGACGGTGCCAGCACGTGCGCGCGTGCATGCGAGGCAGGCAGGGACGGGCAGGGCCATGCACAGCGGAATCCACACATTCCCCTGGGCTTGCTGCTCCAACACAGCCCTTGGGCAGCTTCCCCGAGCCTCTGGAGCACCCTCCATCCTTTATGGGGATGAGGCCAACCTCCTCCTCCTCCTCCTCCTCCTCCTCCTCCCGGGACGGGCGCCCGGCCCCGCGCGTGCAAGGGAACATGCCTCCACTTACTATTGCAAGCCTTCCTATTGCACAGCCGTCCTTCCTCCAGCACTCCCTCGCAGGCCAGGCCTTCGTTGGGAAGGGGCTTGCAGGAGCGCATGCGGGTCTGCAGGCCGCCCCCGCAGTCCTTGGTGCAGTCGCCCCAAGCCGACCACGAGTTCCAACCACCTGGGCGAAATCCAGAAAAGCCCCGTCAGCCGCGGTGAGAGCCCAGCACCCAGGGAAACGAGGCAGCCCCGGCCTGGCAGACCCTGCAGCGTGCCGGCTGCCAGGACCTGAAACTGGGGTGTCTTTAGTAGGGCTGGACATGGCAGGGTAGCCCAGAAAGTCAAGAAGGGGAAGGGAGAAGCATTGCCTGCCTTTACATTGACTTCTCTTCAGTTATTCCTGTTTCCAGAGTCCAAGAAGTGTTTGGACAATGCCCTCAGGCACGTGGTGGGGTTCTTGGGGCTGTGCTGTGCACAGCCAAGAGTTGGACCTCAGTGGTTCTTGGGGCTCCCTTCCAACTCAGGACATTCTATGATTCCAACTAGTTCTGCTCTTCCTGTGCTTACTGGGGCAAAGAGCTCCCCTCTGACAAGACTGTCTGCCCACCTTGTGTCCTGTTGCCTTCTAACCCCAAAAAACACAAGCAAAAACCACTTCAAGGTACAAATCCACCATCAGTGAGGTGGTGTCTCCTCCTTCTGCCACCACACAAACACACAATGTGAAGAGAGCTGGGCAGGAATAAGGGTTCTACCAACCATATTTCCCAAAAAAAAGACATTTCCTCTTCCCACACTGCAGACCCCACCAGCCACAGAGAGGCACCGCTCTCAAGGACAGCGTTGGTGAGGGAATAACATGGGAATGACATTCTCCTCCAGCACCCTTTGCAGAACCCACGGGGAGCATCTTGTGAGCACCATAAGAGGCAGGTGAATTTTTGGCTCTCCCCCCCAGCCGTGCTCAGTGCTCAACACTCAGCTTTCCCCATTGCACCACAACCTACAGCCCCGAAAATTGATGGATCCACCTGGCTGCAGGGATGATCCTGCTGCTTAAGAAGGGAAATTCTGAGCCTCTGCAGCCTTTTCCACCCTGTGTCTTTCCAGCCTCCTGCCAAGAACAACCGGCCCTGGTGGAACGTCCATAAATGCTGATGGTAGGATGGACTGTGAAGACCATCTGAATCTGGCTCGCCTCCCACAGTCCAAACCCCTGCAGGGAGCCCAGCAAGGCTGAGTTTTGGGTTGTAAATGCCAGCAGGGGATTATTCAGTCCTTTCAAGTGATGGATAAGCTGTCACATCCCTCAGTGGTCAGTTCACTCCTCATCGGCCGCATGCAGCAATCTAAAATCTGCTGAAATAAGCCTTGGCTTGATGGTTCTGCTCCATCGTTTGTCCACCTCATGGGGAGGAGCAGAGGTGGCCCTTCAGCCCAGAGGTGGCCACTTTCACATGGCTGCTTTTCCTGCTGTGAATTCTCTCATTACCCACAGCTACCCTTGGAGGTGTTTCAGGTCCAGGGAATTCAGCTCTGTGCTGTGTTTGGGCACAGATAAGGATAACGAGCTAAAGACGCAGGGGTTTTTTTTGAGGACAGGAAACACTGGGAAAATTCGTGGTTTTTAAAATAAAAATGAAATAAAGCCCCCTTTTTTTTTCCCCCCCTTGCAAACAGTCAGAGAATTCAGAGATGCAGATGATCCACTTCAGCTGACTCAGCCTCCCTGAATTGCTATTTATGAGGAGATCGTGTCTGTACTCTGAACTTTAGGCTCTGCTGGTCCCTACACATCCTAGACAGGACACCAACCCTGGCTGGAAAATCAAGCCCAACCAGGTGCCAGATCAGAACTTAGGGACATTACCAGCACCCCCTTGCACAGGAATGGGTAAAATCTCATCCACCTCCACAGCAAAAACCCACGAGTTCATGCTCTGCTACCACCAGCCTGGCTGTGGTTTAACTTTTCCCTCCAAGACAGAGTGAAAATAAACACAGGCTCAGCAACATTCCCACTGCTGATGGCCACGAAAGCTGCTCAGATACTTAATCATGAGAATAACATGGAAAAATGGAGCGGGATGGAAATGGAGGGCAGTGAACCTGACAGCACAGTGCCCGAAGATCCCTGCAGCAGCATGGAGGATGGAGTGGTTCCTGACACACAACAAATATTTGACCTTGAAGAAGACTGTCTTTCTCCCAAAAGTCACTTTCTGTGCTGGTTCCTTTTCTAACCGGCATGGGAACACAGGCTTGTCCTCCATTTCCTGATGGGAGACAGGTTGTGTTTCATTTGTAACAGAAACCATCGGCATAATGGGAGGTATCCCGATGCCTGGCTCGAGCTGATCAATAGGATATCTGTAACCAGACACATTTCAGAGTTAATCAACTCCTGGCTTGCCCTTTTCAGGATGTCTCTCTTTAGTCTCACTCCCTTGCAGATTAGGAGTGAGGCTGGGGAAGGGAGAAAGCAGCTCCACACAAGCCTTGGCTTGGATTGTGATTTATTTGGGCTGCTTTTCTGAGACAAAATGCATAACTGTTCCAGTGTCTTTAGAAGTTATTTTGTGTTGTGTTTGTATGCAAAATATGCACCCAGACTCACTGGATGTCATGGTGTCCCCAGTGTGATGATTCAAACAGTTCTGCATTTCAGGATATGACTTATTATGGCATTGATCCCCTAAAATATACATAGAAACTGATGCTGCCTGGTCTCGCTACAGGAAAGAGCGAGGGGATAATGAAGGTGCCAATGTTTAATTTCTTAAATCATGAAATCACAGAATCATGGAATGGTTTGGGCTGGAAAGGACCTTAGAGATCACCTTGTTACAAACCCTGCCATGAACAGGGACATCTTCCACTATCCCAGGTTGCTCAAAGCCCCCTCCAAACTGACCTTAGACACTTCCAGGGATGGGGCAGCCACAGTGTCTCTGGGCAACCTGTGCCAGGGCCTCCCCACCCACAAAGGGAAGAATTTCTATCTAATGTCCAACCTAAACCTTCTTTCTTTCAGTTTGAAGCCATCACCTCCTGTCCTGTCACTCCAGGCCTTTGTAAAAAGTCTCTCTCCATCTTTCTTGTAGGCTCCTTTCAGGTCCTGGAAGGCCACGATTAGGTCACCCCAAAGCTTCTCTTTTCCAGACTGAACAACCCCAATTCTCCCAGCAGAGCTGCTCCATCCCTCTGATCATCTTGGTGCCTCCTCTGGACTCCTCCAACAGCTCCAGGTCCTTCCTGTGCCGGAGTCCAGAGCTGGAGGCAGCTCTGCAAGTGGGGTCTCACCTGAGCAGAGCTGAGCAGAGCAGAGCAGAGCAGAGCAGAGCAGAGCAGAGCAGAGCAGAGCAGAGGAGGTAACTCTTACTCTGCTTCTCCTCAGCAATGGGAGAACCAGGCAAAATAAGATAAAAACTGTCATGATCTCAAATCCTTAACTGGAATGAGATCGGTTTATGAGGTTGAGCACAGATAACTTCCTTCCTCTCCTTATTCCTCAGTTTCCATCCCATTTGCGAGTACTAAAGAGGAGCTAGAGAAGTACCAGGGCACTTAGTAAATCAACCCAGGCGTTTACAGCCAAGTCAAAGGTATTCCCCACTTTATGGAGCAGTTCTTTTTTATCATCAGGTTGTACCATGGTGCTGACAAATTAAATGCTGCATGTTATTTATCTTGTTTATTGGCTGTCAGATAAACCTTTTGAAGTCCCCCTTCTTTTCCTGGGTCTAGTCCTCGACTTCTTCAAGTGATTTGTCTTTTTTAGTGGAGCTGTAAACAAGTGGTTAAGGGTCTATTATATGAAGTTATTCTCATCCCACCTTTCAGGGAGGGAAAGTGCTGTGCCATGAGGAAAACATGGGGTTCTTGAGCCCACTGCTGCATCTGGCTTCTGGAAAGGAGTGGATGAGGGAGCTGGAAGGGCTCAGCCTGGGGAAAATGAGGCTGAAGGGAGACCTTATCTCTCCCTACAACTCCCTGACAGGAGCTTGCAGTGAGGTGGGTGTCAGTCTCTTCTCGCAGGTAACAAGGGATGAGATGAAATGGCTGCAAGATGTGCCGAGGGGAGTTTTAGGTTATATATTTGGAAAAATTTCTTCACAGATAGGGTTGTCAAGCACTGGAACAGGCTGCCCAGGGAAGAGGTGGAGTCACCATCCCTGGGGGTGTTCAAACAAGGTGTGGATGTGGCACTTGAGGACATGGTGGTGGTGCTACAATGATGGTTGGGCTTGGTGATCTTGGAGGTCTTTTCCAACCTTAACAATTCCATGATTGTCTGAAAATAATGATTTACAGGGGCTGTGGAATGACCTACAATGGCTGTGGAGTCACACAGATGCTTTTAGCCCAATGCAGACGCTGCAGGAGGGACACGAGTGCGACGTGGTTCCTGCAGAGGCTGCACAGCTGTCCCATCCCTCAGGTCATCCCTCGGACTCTGCTTTTGGAGCTGCCACAGCCCCCACGGATTCCCCATCTTCTAGAAAATATCCATCCCTACTTGCCCACCACATAATTCCTTGCTCTGCCCCTTCTGCTGTTTCAGCATGAGGTTAGACATTTTTCTGACGCTGGGAAGCGAGGAATCCACATGAAATGCAGTGCAGACTCACTCTGAAGTTAATGGGACCCTTTGCAGACAGTCCCTGTTACCCCGGGAGTCCCGTTCCACGAGCTCTCAGCAAACTGCTGCTCCCGCTGATCGATGCGGGTTGAGTTGCCATCTGTCCTTAATCCAGAAATAATGAGGCTGCTGCAACTGCTCTGTAAAGGAGTTTGCGTTTCAAAGGCACTGACTCCTCTGAAGGTCACACACCCAACCCGTTCCCACTTAGTGAAGTTTTTCTCAGCTACGGCCTCGTAGAACCGCGGAGTTCTCTCACTTTTCCCTTTAGTCCCCTAAACTGGAGGTTCCCATCACAACCAGCAGCTGTCACCTTCATCACACAGCCGGGTTTAACTCATATTTTTTATTTTTGGAGAACAGCCCAAGCTCCTAGAATGTGTTTTAACAAAGGTGGCTGTTGCATCTGAGGCTCGTGGCTGGTTTGGGTGCCTGTCATTGAGGGACGCCTTTAATCCAGTTGCTAAAGAGTCTTTTGATCCTCCTCAGTCACTTCTTATCATGATCATGGACTAAAACAAATTACTTTTCATGCAAGGCTGACCCGATGCATTCTAATTCTCCGGTTAAATGGAGAAAATTCCAAGATGGTTTACATCAACCAGCAAGCTCATATTTGGCATTTCTTGTCCTGAATCTTAAGCAGAGGTGCCAAAAGAATGGGTCTTTCCTACTGCAAGTTAACTGAGAGGGCTCCACTCAGACATCTCGTCCAAACACCCTTGATCTTTGGGAAGATTTCCATCCCGATCCGGAATTTATCTTCGCAGCTGACAGCTGCAATGTGTCTCAGACGCCAGTCAGTCAATCATGCCTTTTAATTTAACAGCAATCCCTTCAATTAGATGGCAGTGACAACAGCAAAAACTAAGGAATCAACACAAGACAATCAATAGAGCACAGCAAAAGGGGCTTTGCTGACACTCCACATCCACCTCCGATTTTGCTTTTTTGGGATTAGCCTCTCACTGACCCAGCTGAAGACATGTCTTTTTGGCAGCTGTCTCCAACTCAGCAGGTCAGAGCAGTTTGTGTCTGAAAAACATGTCCAGACTGCAAAAACCCCACCACAGCTCTGTGTGCCACCACTGGGAATATTTGTAGTGGATTTTATATCACAGTTTCTGAATCATCTCAATTAGCAAATGAGGGGGAAAAATGTTATTTCTTATGCAAATAGGGGGAAGGATACTGAAGGGACATCAAGAGTGAGATTGTCTTACACCATCTGAATCCTAAATTTGTTATACAATGGGGTAAGTGAGAGAGCTGCTCCTTTATCACTCTCCTTTCTACTGTGCTGGAAAAGAGCAAGTCCAGAAGGGGCTATTTTGAAGACATCCTTCTATTACACCAACCAGTGATCGTTCCCTGGAAAGTCATACATTCAGTTTGTTCCTTCTGTGGAAAAAAAGGAGAGAAATCTTTCAGGAGGATGTCCCCTCCTTGTGTCCCATGTGAAGTTTCCAACAGCACAAGTGAGGCACTCCAGTGGTTCCTCCTCTGCCCTTTCCAAAATAAATCCCATGTAACTCTTTGCTGTTTTGCAGATTGTGCACATCAATAGCAAAAGAGATGCCCCAAGCTCCATGAAAAGCAAAATCATTAATTGCAAGGACATGCAATGATAGAACAAGGGGGAATGGTTTTAAGCTGAAAGAGGGTAGACTTAGATTAGATAATAGAAAGGAATTCTTTACTGTGAAGGTTGTGAGGCAATGGCACAGGTTTTCAGAGAAGCTGTGGCTGCCCCAACCCTGGAAGTTTCCAAGGCCAGGTTGGATGAGACTTGGAGCAACCTGGGATAGCAGAAGGTGTCCCTGAACAAGAACGGAGGATTGGAACAAGGTGGTCATGGATTCCATGATCGTTTGACTCTCCTCCGTGGACAGGAGATGGGTGAGTGGAGAAAAATAATAAACATGTATTAAAAGTCTATGAGCTGCCAGGGTGAGGTGACCAGGGACTTGGCTGCTCCTTAACTTTTCCAGTACTGGAATTGAGGGGTGTCAAATGAAACTGGCAGGAGGCAGGTGCAAAACCAACAAAGGACATAATTTACAGACACAGAGCAGTGTTGAACAATGGGATGCTTTCACAGCAGGAAAAGGCACCCAAAAGTCACCAAAGTTTCCATGGATATAAAACATAACTGGGGAAATGCATGAAAGACAAACCCATAAATGGTAAAAAGCAGCTCTTGCTCAGAAGTTCCCTGGGCTTCAAGCTGCTGATTTGTACAAAGTTGGAAAGGGCCTTCAAGACCATCAAGTCCAACCTCTGACCTTGTTGACCAAACCACAGCACTCAGTGCAACGTCCAATCTTTTCTTGAACACTTCAAGGATGGGGATTCCATCACATCCCTTGGCAGCCCATTCCGGTGTCTGACAACCCTTCCAGTGAAGAAATTCTTCCTGATCTCCAACATGAATCTCCCCTGGCACATTCTCTCTTTTCCTGTTGCTGATTGTCTGGGTGATGTTGAGCTCCACCTGGCTATAACTTCCTGTCAGACTGTCTGGATGTTGTATGTTTGTCTTGTCCTGCTATCTTCCCTTGGTAGCCACTGCTAATGAGACAATATTGGGCCAAAAA
Source organism: Orthonyx spaldingii (assembly GCA_013397795.1). Classification (NCBI taxonomy): domain Eukaryota; kingdom Metazoa; phylum Chordata; class Aves; order Passeriformes; family Orthonychidae; genus Orthonyx; species Orthonyx spaldingii. The sequence goes on from VZTJ01001264.1 coordinate 995,933, forward strand.
AGACCCCTGATCTGGCCAACAAGATGGTTCCTGGTGCTTTCCCAGTTGCTTGACCTCTTCTTTCCTTAACTTTAATGCTGTGACTCTCCTTCATGGAGATGTGGTCAGAGCACCGCCAGTTCGAGGTCGTCAGTATTTCCCACCACCAAAATTTCCAGAGTCTGCTCAGGTCATGCATTTCTAGGTACCCAAATAAATGACGTGATTTTTCAAAGCTGCTGAGTGGCCAAAGCTGCCACTGATTCCCACAGCATTCACAAGTCCCTGTAAATTAAGGTAACGAGGTCAAATTTGGACAAACATTCAGGACCAGCTTCAATCTCCCTCTGCTCTACAAATCACTTAAGAAGATGGAAATGAGGCCAGTGTGCAGCTTTCAAGGAAACCCAGCATAAAGCTGTGCTTATTACATGAATCCCTGCAAATGAAACACTAGGGATAAAGAGAGATTATTTATGTGGAAATGGTGGGGGAGGTGGGCAGGGAAATGAGAAAGGGAATGTTTAGTCTGGAACGGGAGATCAAATAAAACCGTGGAAGAATCTTCCCACAAGAAAGCCATAGAGGCCTAATCACTTAACTCATTTCAAAGCAGAGCAGGCAAAATATCTGAGAACAGACTTGTGAAGAGAAATCCAGCCTGCACCACTGGGGAAGAATGAAATGCTTCCCCACCCTGAAGCTCTCTGAAGTTGTATAAATCACACCAGAGCTGGGTTCATGCACTGTTTGCTTCTTCACATTGCTGCAGACCCCAGTGCAAAGCACAGAGGGGACACTTTAGCACAGCCACGTGCTTGTCTCCCCACGGTGAGGAATATATGGTCCCTTCCAAATCTAACTGTGCAGCCCAATCTGATTGAAACCTTCCCTGATACCAGGATCACTGTCTGTTTTCATAAAAGGAAATCAGAGGAGAGCATTTGTGAAATTTCCTTTCATGTCTTTAAAAGGTCTGTTGGGGACATGGTTTAGTGGTGGGTTTGGCAGTGCTGGGTTAATGGCTGCACTCGATGATCTTAGAGGGCTTTTCCATCTTAATTCAGTGATTCTGTGTTCCATCTTCCATCTTTCCCAGCTTGAAAGGCCTTGGCTTTCACCTATAAAACACTTGCAGAACACTGCACAAATCCATAAACTCCATGAGATGCTGTAACACTCAGAGCTCTGCAGCCCGGGCAATTCCATCTGGTTTCCCGGACAGCATTTCCACGTGAAGGATTTCTATGGTCCCCAAGACCGCAGTTTCTCGCTCCTCCACGAGCTGTGACATATTTCTTGTCACAAGAGCACTGCAAGGCAGGGCTGACCCATTAGCACTTCCGCAAGATGAACTGGGGAAGGGTTGTAAAGCTAAACGTCTTGCCCACGGTATTTTTACAACACTGAGAGAAGTCAAACTCTCTTCAAGTGAGCATCCTCCAGGAGGACAGAGAGAAAATCACCCAGGGGGACAACTCAGGCCTCCCTCAGAGCGGTTTTGAAGAGGACACCACACAATTTGGATCTCCCAGCACTCCTGGCTCCACAAACTGCTTCCAAGACAACCAGGAAAGCAAAACTCCATCCCAATGCTGAGGCAGCACCTTGGCATTATTAAACCAACTATTTAATATATTTTAATAAGCACAGCCAAATCCTCTTCATACAGAGACGTCAGCGATGTGGATTTTGCCTGGGAGGGGGACGGAGGTGGCTGAAAACCACATGGAAGTGGTTTTTGTGTGGTCACCTCTGAGGAAGGCTGTGACAGCACAGATTCCTTCTCATGGGAAAGTTTTCCTTTTCGTAACGAGTTTCGTAAACAAGATAAGTTGTTCAGAGCTGCTTTGGGAACAGGCGGTCGAATGCCTGTGGCCAATCAGTTCCAGGGGGTGGCCTGTTATAGCCAATCCCAATAAGCACTCATTTTGTATATAAAAGCTGTATTTAAATAAATAAATCTCTTTCTCGGCATTCTCATCATCGTGAGTCCCTTTGTTTCAACATCGACTCAACAGCAACATCAGGCTGGGGACCACGCAGGGATTTCAGCAGGCATTTCTCCTGCTGGGGTCCTCTCCTCCTCCGAGCTGTTGGACACACTCACCCTGCACAGGAAGATGCTGATCCAGGCTGCCTGGCTGGGCAGAGGCTGTCACTCCCAGCTCTGCCCTTGGCACGTTGTTGGTGTTTTCCAATGCAGAAGGGAGCAGGTTTCAGGTTTGTCTCTCTGTTTCTACCTCTTTCCAAGTCCCCTCAGTAAGGGGGGGACAGGCAGAACGGTTGGGTCGTGTAACACTTGAGTGAGGTGAGGGAAAACTTGGGGGAAGTTAAATCATAGAATTGTAGAATAATTTAATTTGAAGGGACCTTAAATATCACTGAGTTCTAACCCTCCTGCCATGGGCAGAGACACCACCCACTAGCCCAGGCCAAGGCAAGATCCAGTAACATTTTCAGGGTTTCAACTTGATCTGATGTTTTCTGTCCTACAGGTAATGATGCCTTTAAATATTTCTTTTTAGTTAGCACCTTTGGGGACAGCACATCTAGAGGGCAAATCCTTTCCCAGCACAGTGGGGTTTGGGATGATAAAATCTTAGATTCATTGAATGGTTTGTGTTGGAGGGGACCTTAAAGATCATCCAGTTCCACTCCCTGCCATGGCCAGGGACACTTTCCACTATCCCAGGTTGCTCCAAGCCTCATCCAGACTGGATTTGAAAACTTCCAGGGATGGGGCAGCCGCAGCTTCTCTGGGCAACCTGTGCCAGGGCCTCACCACTCTCTGAGTACAGAATTTCTTCCTAAATTCCTCAATTTCTTCAGTGCAAGGAGAAGGCAGAGACACTATTGGAGGCACCCAAATGAGAAGCTGCTTCCACGTTGCTTAATGAGAGTTTTAGGAGGCAGCAGCTGCAGTTCTGCATCTGGGATGATCACCACATGGTATCCAACGTGCCTTGGCATCAAGGGCAAGTAATCAATATCATCAACCTTTACCAGCATTATAATGACGAGGTTAATATTGATCTTTTGACATTAAGGTGTGGGATGTGAGTCCTTAGTATCATTGCTGGGAACCTGAAGCTGGAGCACTGTAAAACAGACTGCAGGCACAGCAATTTGCTCACAGATCCCTCAGAGACCCTGGATCAGAATGAACAAAGCAATTCTCAGCCTGATTTGTAATCAACCGTTGCCAAAGTCGCCGTCTTTTCTCTCGGTGGTGGGAGGGGATTATTCACATGTGTCTGCAATGTCCCTTCAAAGCCCCAGAGTGGCAAAAGGAAATGCCCAATGGAACTCATGTGGTCCTGAAGGCAGCAGATTTGTGGTCTCAGCCTGTGTTTTTAGCATTAAATAGGAGTTAAGCTCTTGTTCTTTATAATCTCTTGATGTAAAACAGACGTTACCTTGCTACAGGTGAGGTCTCCCTCTGATTTCTCCTGCAATCACCACTAAAAGGAAACCTTTTCCCTAATGAAAGCATCTCCACAAGAATTTCTTAACCCTGAGTCTGCTGATCCAGTCCCTCATACCCATAATCTTCAGCCCTGAGAGATTGAGGTCTTAAAGGCTTAAACCCCTTTGCTCCTAGAGACAAATCTGAAGTGAAATTCCCTTGGTCTGAGGTCCTGCTTAAGAAAAGAATGACAGAGAATCGAGCGATTAACTCATCACAGATGAGGAGATGCCACGAAGGCTCGGCATTTACCCAGGAATTTGTAAATGACTTTTCCTGTTGTTCCTATTTGGCATTTATATTCCAGCAGTGTTAAGAGGCCTTGAGTAAGATGAGACTCGTTCAGAGATTGGCACTCCATGGGCAAAACAGTGGCAGACAGTCCTTGATCCTGAGAGCCTCCATTAGGCAGTGCCTAATTACTGCTGTGATTGGAGCTTCAGAGCAAGGGAGGTGAATGTGTGTGGAGAGGGGAGAGGAGAAGAGTGGGTTTATTAACAGATATACAGAGATTCAGACCACTTTACAGATTATTGACCCTACTTAATGGCTAATCACCATGTGCATTAGCTATTTTTCCTTCTATGAGGGAAGGCAGACAAACATCCCTGAGCCACAAGATTGTCTGAACAAATAGGCAGCTTCTGGGCGGACCAAGGGTGGGGTTTTCCTCCCAGCACATTCCCCAGATTGACTGGAAATTAATCCATATGAGAATAGAGGATGGAGACAGACCCTGGAAGATTTCCCTGCCTCCTTTTTCCCTTTTTGTCACCTTTGGTGCTCAGACGAGTCAGGAGTGGTTGGGTTATCCTGGATTGCCAGGACTATTCGGGATGGAGAGCCAGTGCAGCAGGTGACTCCCGTTCCTGTAACACTCCATGAAATGAGGAACACGGCTAAATCCCTTTTAGATAAAACCTCATTGCAGCCATCCAGTAATTAAAGGGGGTTTAAAAAGGAGGGAGAGCGAATTTTTACATGGATAGATAATGATAGGACAAGGAGGAGTGGTTTTAAAGTAATAGAGGAGAGACTTAGATGCCATATTAAGAAGAATTTCTTTACTCAGAGTGTGGTGAGGCCCTGGCACAGGTTGCCCAGAGAAGCTGTGGCTGCCCCATCCCTGGAAGTGTCCAAGGCCAGGTTGGATGGGGCTTGGAGCAACCTGGGATAGTGGAAGGTTCTGTCCCATGGCAGGGGTGGAACTGGATGTTCTTTGAGGTCCCTTCCAACCCAAACCATTCCGTGATTCTGTGAATACAACCTCCCCTGGAGACACCGACTGCCTGTCCAGCAACTCTCACTTCACACAAGGCAAACAACCTCTAATAATTATAACCACTAATTACCAGTGCCTGCTGTCTGAGGAGTTGTGCCATATTATATTTTTCTCTCAGGTCATCTGGGATGGCCCATGAAGGCCAAAAGCAGGAAGCTGGAGAAGGATGGACCTGCACTGCCTGGCTCCAGAGGATTCCCAAATGTCTCAGGTTGGATAGATCTTCCTTTTTTTTTTTTTTTTTTTTTTTTTTTGAGCACATCAGTATGAGCCAAGAGCAACATCTACTGGCCGAGCTGTTTAGCAAGACCAAGTGCAGATCTGGCACAATCCATGGGTTTTACACATCTGGGAGATATTTTTAGGGATTACCCAAGCGCCAGGATCAGCACCAGCACTTCCCAGCTGTGCAAGTTGCCACCAAAGCAAATATCTCAGCCCTGCCCACCTGGACTTGGCTTTTATCCATCCCTAATGCGAAAATTGCTTTTCAAGCCCACTCTGTCCTGGGTAGCACATCTTGAGAGATGGAAGTATCTTGTGTATCTCCATTTCTTTGTGGCAAAGTGCTCCTTGCACTTCCCGTTGAGGTTTCCTGGGATGAAACAGGCTAAAGGGGATTAGAGCCCATTTATTGCCACCAAAACTGCAAGAATCTTTCAGTGGGGGGTATTCAAGAGGTCTAATTCTATATATTAAAAATAAAGGGTCCAATTTTGGAGGCTGAGCCTGTTTTGGTGTCTCCTGATGGGAGCTAAGAGCAGGTGGGGACTTCAAAGTAGGGACTCAGCCTAAGAAATGGTGCTGGCAAAGCTGGAATATGAGGAAAGATTATGGGAAGGGGCTTCACCCCCCAAAACTCTCAAGATGTGTCAAATTCAACGTTGTTATCAGCCTTTGGGGTTTTTTTCACAATCTTTCTCAAAAGGCAGCGTGGGAATGTGTGGGAATGAGAGCGAGAAATCAGCGGAGTTACACCCAAAAAAAATGTTAGCAAGGAAAAAAAAAAAAAGAGACTGTGAGTTCATCTTCCTGGGAAGAGTGAGTACAAACCCCATGAATAACAGGCACAGCTCACGTCTCTACCTCTGCAGCCTGGAGCTCTGGGCTGTTTGGGCACTGACAGGAGAACAGAGCTCCGAGGAACTCCAAATCAATTACACGTAAAACACAATTTCCTCCCCTCACGAGGGCCACTTCTCCCCACAGAGCAGGGTTTAAAGGGGAGGAAGAGAAAAGCAGCCTGATCTGTATTCTGAGCTCACTGGAAGATCACAGACCCCCCTCTAGAGCATTGCCAGGTGAGCAACAAACAGCCCAGGTGGTTTCAGAGGTCTGTGGTGCAGACCTGTCCACCTGGGCACTTCATAATTAAAGAAGGAAAATAAGAACTCTGAAAATACAGACTTTATACTTGGCCATCTTGCTAGAAGTGCCCGTTTCTCTCTGTTGACTATAGAAGGAGACCAAATGACCTCCTTAGACATCAAGGATGTTGTTTGGTCAGAGAATTTCTCCTCTCATCAGGGATGAGAGGTGGCAGAGAACCACAAGTGGTTAAAGTGAGCAGGAACCACGAGCCAGAGCTATACAAAAGGAGAAGGAACAACCCTGCCTGCTGCAGGCAGGTGGTGAACTCGCTCCATCCAGGTGCCTCACCTGCTCCTGCTGACTCACAGCCACATCCAGCTGCCCCTTTGGCTGTCCCCTCTCAGGACAGCACCTGCAGGTGTTCCTTGCAGACCAAACTGAAACCAGGGCATCTGAGGTGTGCAGGGAGCCGTGCCCTCTGAGGGGGCAGGACCAGCAGCATCACAGGGCGCTGGATGTCTGCAATTTGCCAAAAATCTCATGCACGACCTCGGAAGAGTCATCTTCCCTCTGCCTGATTTCCAAGGTGGGAGTGTCTCTGGTGATGATGGGAAATAAGGTGACACAGGAAGGTGCTGAAACTGGCAGAGGAAGGACAAATTTTGCTCTTTGTGGCCATGATTTATGGACATAGATCCCAGCTGGAAACAACCCTGTGGCTTTTCCTAAGCCTGGTATAGCCAAAAACCCCACCAGATCCCACAGCCGTAATCCTATCCAGAAAGGGATTGTAACAAACCCACCCCTTTGGACAGGAGTGGCACCTGAACACCTAAAACAGGTAAGAGAGGTAAGGAGCATTTATCTTCTGGTCCATCAATGATGGCATGGCTGATGTTGGATATGTTGGATCTTTGGAAATGGAAAATGTTGGAAAATGTAGGCTGTTTGTAGGATCCCCTTCACGGGGAGGACAGGAAGGTTCTCACAGGGAAATGGATCACCCAGCTCCTCCACAGGAGCAGCACAGACTGGGGTTGGACCCAATGCCACAACGAGAGTTCAACAGGACCAGGAAGATTAGGATGGCCTTTAAGGCTCGTTTTACCTCTCCTTGAGGATGCCTGGCCTTATCCAACATTTTGTGGTGTCTTCCACAACTTCCACCTGGGTTTGTGCACAAGTTTCTGGACATGGCTTCAGTGCAGCACTAGGAGAGAACAGGGAAAGGCCACAGGGAGTTTGAGCCTTTCTTCACTCTCTGCCAGAATAATCTCCTGGTTACAGCAACTGGTGCATGGAAAGGTATAATGACAAGTGCTTGGGAAAAAGGAGTCCTCTTAAACCTAAGAAAATTAGATAACTCCAGGCTACAGAAGCCCAGGGGTCTGGTTTTGGCCTGATGCCTCCAGGAAATTATCTATTTCTAGATAAAAAGTGGAATCAGAAAGCCGCATCCAAGCAGATGGGATGGTTCTGATCCCCGGCTGAGCAGGCACACGAGGATCCAGGCAGGTAATGCGTGAGCAGAGGCCAAATAAAGAACAGAGCAGCAACCCCAGGCAGGAGGGGCACGAGCCTGAAGGGAAAGGTTGAGCTCTGGTGTCTCCCTGAATAATACAAGGCGCAAAATATTCTGTTACCAGCCTGGGGAGCAGACAATTAAAACACTACTTGAAGCAAATGTCTCCTGACTCTGGCTCAGAATTTCAATTAGGCTGGGAAGGCTTATTGCACTTAAGTGCAGGTTAGTGACATTTCAGGAAGGAGAGATTGATTGGGAGCCGGGTCACAGCTCAGCAGCGGGGATCGTGTCTAGGGGCCTGTCCTTAAAAACAATGTGTGATCTCTGTGTGGCATTTTCCTTGTTTAGCTCGTTTGTGTTTCCTCTGAGAATGAATAATCCCAGCAGCCAGAGCTGTGTCCCCTCCTTTCAAACACTGACTTCTTTTCTTCCTCGTTTTCTTTTTTCAAAGTTCTTTAAGCATCCTTAGGTGTCCAAGCAGTACTTCCTCTGGCTCTTCTCTTCCTCCTAAGGTAATTAACCTTTTCTTGTCTCTAGAATCAGTTTCTGACTTGCAGGAAACTTTTTTCTTAGTGGTTCACCAGCTTTGCAGAGCCACAGAAACCAGGAGAATGTCTGCTACTACAAACTGCAGGTGCAAACAACCTCACTCCAGCTATTCTGTCTGGAAAACAAAGTGGGAAAACTCCCTCAACCAGCTCAAAAACATTCCCTCAACCAGCTCAAAAAAATTCCCTCAACCATCTCAAAAAATAAAAAGAATTCTTGGAAGACGCCAAATGTGCAGTAGGGAAAGTTCCAGTAGGTGATAAACCCAGGCAGGACAATGCATCAGGTCCTGTGGTTAGAGGGATGAGAGAGTTACAGCTTTTGGGAGATATGCATGAGACAGGATTTTTTTTTTTTTTTTTTTTCCATGAATCATCCCAAAATTCATTAATCCCTCACCATTCTCACACATCTATACACAAGTGCATGGACTAATAAAAATACCACCCAAAATGCAACCCTCCCAAAAGAAAACCCTCTGGTCTAGGCACTAAAACTCCAGCACAGACAAAAATCTACGAGGGACGCACACTGGGGGGGTTGAGGAGCAAAGCAAATAATCAAATAGGATTCAGTTAACCAGGAGAGGTTTAGATTGGATTTTAGGGGAAATTTCTTCACCGAAAGGGTGGTCAGGCATTGGAACAGGCTGCCCAGGGAAGTGGTGAATTCACCATCCTTGGAAGTGTTCAAAAGGTGGGGGTGTGGCTCCTGGGGACATGGCTCAGTGGTGGACTTGGCAGTGCTGGGTTACCAGTTGGAACTGATGACCTCAGAGATTTTTCCAACCTTAATTATTTCCTGACTCTAAGATTTCTGCTACCGAAGGAGTTGTAGGTAAAGGAGCCTCATTTGGACCCATGATGGGCTCACTGATGGACAAGTCTAACGTGTGCTCTGCTCAGAGTGGGTGAATTTAGCTTTTAATCACCATGGATAGATTTTTTTTTTTTTTTTACTCTATAAATCTGCTGGATTTCTTTCTGGAACCATGGATTCTTCAGTGTCCTGCCACGAGTGGGGCTGCAGATTCATGATAGGCAAACATTTCTTCTCCTTGTACACGGCCAAACTCTCCCAGATAAAACTGGGAGAGCTTTGAGGCATGGACTTGGAACCATAAAACAGAATCACAGAATCATTAAGGTTGGGAAAGACCTCTAAGATCATTGAGTCCAGCTGTTGGAAATCATACAAAATTTAAATTTTTTTACATAACTTCAGTCAGGGGTTTTGTTTGCCTTTGCCCCGGGGCAAAGGAATTTAAGTTTCTTTTCNCGTGGCAAAGGAATTTAAGTATCTTTTCAAAAGATTGTTGCAGCACTCGAGGCCTGATGAGCTGAACATTCCAGACTGGGGGTACCACAGAAGATACACAAAAGATAATGATCATTAATGACCATTAATGAACATCAGCTCCAGGAGGCACCTGGTCTGGGAGAAGGTGGATAAGAGAATGGAGAATGGGAACCTAATTAACATTGAAGGAGAAGAAATCGATAACCAATAGGAAACCAAACACTAAGAACTGGGTAACTCGGGACCAATGAACACTGAACCAATGAATTTCTATGGGTTTTGTCTGTATAAATATGTGAAAAATCTAGTAAAATTCATGTGTGATGGAAGGATTTTCTCTACAGAACCCGGGCAATGTGTGGATGAAATTATTTCTGTTGCTCATCCTGGCCAGAACAAAGTAATGCTTTAATTCTCTAACACTAAAAAAAACTGCTGTTGGAGAGTTTTTGTTTATTCCACTGTTTCAGTGACACAACCATGAACCCAGCACTGTCAGGTCCACCACTAAACCATGTCCCCAGGCACTCAGAAAAGAGGTGACAGCACCTTTCCTCTCAGGAACCAGCCAGCACTTATCCCGACTTTTCCATCATGATCCCAAACATTGCTCGTATGGGGTTTGCAGGTCCTCCCAGCCCTCATCCACACTCCACCTCTATCCTCAAACAGAGCCAGCCTGCACTCAGCAGACTTGCAACAACATTTCCTGCAAGCCAGGCTTTTCCTTTGGAAAGGGATTTGATTGTGCTGAAAGGCAAATATTTGCCAGAGAAGGTCTTGCTGGGTTCCTTCAGGGATCTCTGCACATGCAGGGCAAATTACTGGTGCTCACTGCTTGCAGCACAGGAGTAAAACAGGATTTTTTTTTTTTGATTTTTTTTTTTTTCCCTTTGCCAAATGGTGTTTTCTTCTCACTTGGTCAGCTCTGAGGAAGGTTTTATTATCAGAGGAAAATCAATTTTGTGTCATCACCGATCCTTCCCCACGGAACCATTCATGGCCCAGAGCCCCTCGGGAACCACCCTGGCCCCTTGAAAGCACCGTGGAGGTTTTCCAACACCCCTCCAACAGATTATTCCTCCCTGCATCTGTGGAGTGAGATGAATCAATGGGGGACCCGGGAGGGTTATTTCGCCCATGAATTATTTACACCCACTGGGTAATGCTTCATTTTAGACTGGCCTTGTTTTACGCTTGTAGTTTTTAATTCTTATAATTCCACCTCCAGCAAGCAGAGGCTCCTGAGAGCAGTAGATTATATCTCAGCGGGCACACTCTGGGATGCATAAATAACCTCTCCTCTGCTGACAGCACATGGGAAATGGGCTGGGCTTTCACTGAGTTTAAGATT
>VZTJ01001264.1:1006725-1030892 GCA_013397795.1 Orthonyx spaldingii
CCCCCCCCCCCCCCCTTCTGTCTTAAAGGAATCTTTATCTCCGTGCAGCTATTCTGTAACACGCCTCTGTTTGGTAGCAAAAGAACTATTTAAATGCAAATGTTGACTTTTTGCCAGGGGCTGGAGGGAAAATGCTTGTCTAATGATGTCCTTCCAAAAGTCCAACTGGTGCTGTTTGTAAAGGAATTGCATCAGGAGAGTCGGGACTTTGGTTCCTTGCACTCCTAAACGACTCTGCCATACTGACTTCTACCCCTTGAGGTCATTGCCAGGAAAAGAAAAATAGTTAACATAACCCAAATATATATATATATATTTATAAAAAATATACTAAAAGCAAAGCAGTCTTTCAAGCAGAGATTTCCCCTTCCTCTGCCCAGCCTGTCCAAAGATGGAGGAATTGGGATCACTGCATGCTCATCCAAGTTTGAAATGTTTGGTTGTTTTTTTTTTTTCACCTCTGTTTTGGGTCTGAATTTTCAGACACTGAATATCTGGGTGACAGGGTCTGCAAGGAGACTTCTGGGTTGAGGCCCATTTGGAAAGAAAAGAGGGGATTCAGACTCCAAAGATGAGTGAGAAGGAAAGGAGACATGGAGTGAAGAAGACATGAAAAAGATGCCTGGAGCAGGGTGATTCATTTTGCCAGGGGAAAACCACTCTTTACAGTTCTGTGCCATTTTCCTCTCTTGATTCTGATTTAAAGCCAAAATTAGCCAGACCTTCCAGATTTGCTTGCAAAGCAAACAGCCCGGGGATGCTGAAAAAAACCCAAAATTACACCAAACTGGGAGAAGGAAGAAACCCAAAATACCCAACCAACATCCCCAGAGAAGCACCTTCGCTCACAGCCAGAGGGGAGCAGCAAACTCATACCCTGCGTTTAATTTTGGGACGTGTCCACTGCTCCCCATAATCAAGTTTTGTGCAGGAGCAGGAAGGGCTCAAGCAGTTACAGACAGATTTGTGGGCTCCTTCAGGAGTGGATGGGGCACTGCCTGGAGACACCAAAGTTTTCCTCGAACAGAGAGTGTTGGGAAGGGGTGGGTGAGCTCTTAGACCTGTCATACACGGGAGCTGTAGCAGGAGCTGGAAACTGGGAAAAATCCCCGCGTGTCTGTCTGTCTGTCTGTCTGTCCGTGTGAGGCTCCTCATGAGCCAGACCAAGGCTTCCCACATCCTTCCCCCTCCTTGCCCTTGCACAGCTCGGGCTCTGCGGGCTGACGAGCCTCAGCCCGCTGCGATTTGATGCGGTTCAGTTACCAAGGAGACAACGATCTGCAAAGGGGAACCTTTGTGGCATCCGGGGGAGGAGAATCGATGCAGATCATTCCGGGAGTTGAGGATGGGCCCAGGTCCAGAGCTCAGGAGCAGGGAAGCGATTGCCCTGGTCCTTGAGAGAGATCCGGGGCAGGCGGCAGCCTAGGGGACCTCCAAAATACCATTTCAAAGAGAGCAGTCTGTCTGTGGGATGAGGAAGAGTCAGTCTGTCCTTAAAGGCTGCCCTAAGCACCAGTTAGACCATTTAATGGGGACACTGGGGATGAGAAATGGTCACTGTGTCTAACATCACCTTGCACCTCAATGAACCTGTTGGGGAAATCAGGATCCCCTCACTAAAGTTCCTTCAGCTGAGCAAAGCTGGAATGGAGGTTCCAATCATTCTGCTTAGATCAGGGGTCATTTTTTAGAGTGGGGTAGAAAAGTTTGGCAATCTCCTGCCATTTTTCCAACCTTCCTTTCCCCCTACCTTCCATGACCCAAGGGATTGTCACCCTGCCCTGGCATTTGCCCGAACCTGGATGGAGTTTAGAGGTGCAGCAGGAAGGGGAGGCTGTGCTGCTTTGGAGGTCAGATGGAACACAGCTCCAGAAAGAAGGATTGTGAAGAATAAACCCCCTTGGCTGGAGCATTGCAGCTCTGGCTGTTCCTGACTGGTCCTGAGCAATCACTTGAGGTACTGAGCACCATCCCTCTCCCTCCTTTCCTGCTGGAATGCTGAGGCTGGGAAAGACTCCTTCCAACAGGCATTTCCTCCCAATCCCCACCCAATGATCAAGCCACGGCCATGAAGGAGGAGCGCTGAGGGACCTCACTAACGACAGAGAGGTTGTTTAGTGAGTGTCTGCAGAACGGGGTTAAAATCCAGGAACTCAGGGGATGATCCTTCCTCCAGCAGCTGGGGGAGAGGGAAAATAGAATTCAGTTCTGTACGTTCTCCTCGCCTGGGGAAGGCTCCCTAGTTGAGTTGTCAGGTTTCATCTCTTCCCAACGTGTAAACTGCAAATAACTCCTTTGTTCCTTTCTAAGTTCAGCAGCTCAAATTCCTGAGCAGTGACAATCTCCAGCAAGGATTTCTCCTGGGAGAGAAGGGAGGCTCCTCCTGTGTCAACTTTGAGATGTTCTCTGTGGGAAGGGAGCTGTGAAAAAAGCACTCGAGATGTGGCGACCCCACAGTGAGCACCTGGGTTGGGAGGGACCTTAAAGACCATCTAATTCCAGTTAAAGACCATCTAATTCCAGTTAAAGAACATCTAATTCCAGTTAAAGAACATCTAATTCCAACCCTCCTGCCCTGGACAGGGACACCTTCCACCAGCCCAGGTTGCTCAGAGCCCCATCCAACCCGGGGAAATTTTTTATAGTCCCAAACACCCACAAGACACAGGAATAAATCTGGATGTGGTGGGTCCCTCACTGGTTTTGGAGAACAGATTATTAGGGGTGGACTGAGTAAAGATTAGGGATGGGTTGAGTAGCTCCTGCCTAGGGATGGATGAGCCAATCTCAAGGTGGTTCTGGTTCTTGAGTCTTGATTAAAATTAAAATTAAACAGGCTGGTCCCAGTGCTACAGAACATTCCAGACTGGTCTGGGGACAGACTTGTTCAGCCAGACTTTTGCATCCCTACCCTGTCTGGGGAACAGCAGGAGCTGATTTTCGAGGGGGAAGAGGGAACATGGAAAGCAGCCCTGCAGTTGTCATGACAGGAATCTGTAGGAACGGTGCACATTTTCAGCTGTTATTGGTGCTGTTTCTCTGTGCATCAGTTTACAGGAACATCGTTCAGTCTGGGGACAAGTGGGAAGAATAAGTCATTCCCTGTCTAGCGAGCCCTCCAACTCACCCAGCCTGGAACACCCACAGGCCCTTCCCAGGCTACCCAGAGCTCCATCTGGACTGTGCTTTTCAGGTAGAAGTTCTAAACCATTTCCCAAATCTCCATCCAGCAGAGGATCATGGAATCCTGGCGTGGTTTGGGTTGGAAGAGACCTTTTTTCCTATTCCAACCCACCTTCCACTATTCCAACCCACCTTCCACTATCCCAGGTTGCTCCAAGCCCTGTCCAACCTGGCCTTGGACACTTCCAGGGATGGGGCAGCCACAGCTTCTCTGAACAACCTGTGCCAGGACCTTACCACCCTCACAGGGAAGAATTTCATCCCAATATTCAATTTAAACCTGCTCTCCTCTGTCTTAAGGCCATTCTCCTTTGTCCTATCACTACATGGCCCTTAAACAAACAAATAAATACCCTGAAACAACACCACTGGTGAGGATTAAAAATCTGCACATGGAAGAGCTACCAAGACTTTGCAAGAACAAGAGTTTCATAAGTAATGAATAATATGAATTTTTTTTCCTGAACTTCATCTTTCCATGGCTTGCAGAGCAGCCACACAACACAGCTGTGCTGGAAGAAGGACTATAAAGGTTGTTTTACCCAGCACCGAAGTGCAGCTGATTCTGATGTGGAACACACCAGTTTTCACCTGGCAGTGGTTTTGGGAAAGCCACACTCCATCAGTCATTTTTCCAGAACTTTGACACCCCCAGGCTATCAGGATCTCCAGGCTGAAGGTGCTTTTCCAGCACCTCTGAGATAGGAGCCAACTCAGGAGCAGGAAAAATGAAACAAAACAAACACACAAACAACGCCTAAAAAAATCCAGTGCCAGCAGAGCAGCAGAGCCAAGACCTCAGCACAGAGCAGGGCATTTCATGGCAAGAGTCCCCTAAAACAGTTTTTGTTGAAATATCTAAATTGTTTCCTGACCTAAAGACAAAATTTTCATGGAAGCATCTGGGTCTCGCTGTGTTTTTAAATGAAAGAGGGAAATGTTAGAACTCAATGTTCTGTGTGGGACATTCCTGCTGGACCCATTTTGAGGGGGAGCAGGAAGACAAGAACTGGAAGTGTGTCACTTCTGGGGGAGTTAGGAGGAGATTTTTAATGGGTTTGGAGAAAAAAAAGGGCAGGAAATTTAAGACAAAACTTTTCAAGTGGGTGAAAATATCCTCCCATGTCTAATTAGGAATTAGTAGAAGGTTCAAAAGGAAATGAAAGATCTGTGATGTGAATCATAGAATGAAAGTTCTATGATGTGAATCACAGAAACATGGAAAGGCTTGGGCTGAAAGGGACCTTAAAGATCATCTCATTTGGGTTGGAAAGGACCTTGATTATCACCTAATTCCAACCCTCCTGCCATGAGCAGGGACACCTTCCACTATCACAGGTTGCTCCAAGCCCCATCCAACCTGACCCTGGACACTTCCAGGGATGGGGCAGCCACAGCTTCTCTGGAAGCTTCTCACCACCTTCACAATGAAGAATTTCTCCCAAATATCCATCTGAGGCTCTGGAAAGAAAATAAGCATTTTTGTTCTTGCACTTGAACTCCTGGGAACGGGTCAGTAAAAAGTCCAGCTCGTGGTAGACCCCAAGGCAGTGGGGCAGCAGAATTCTTCCCTGGTCCTCTCGCCCTCTGCAGGTTTAGAGGACTTGCACTAGCCCTGGATGGGTGTAGGCATTTCTGGATAGATGGGAATTACAAGGAAAAAAGAAAAAGAAAGGAAGGAGAGGAAAGCAGCCTCTGCAACAAGTGATAGGACAAGGCAAAATGGCCTCCAGTTGAACTAGGAAAGGGTCACGTTGGGTAACAGGAAAAATTTGTTCACTGAAAGAGTGGTTGAGTATTGGAACAGGCTGCCCAGGGAAGTCGTGGAGTCCCCATCCCTGGGAGTGTTTAAAAACTGAGCAGACCTAGCACCTTGCCATATGGTTTAGTGGGCAAGGTGGTGATCAGTTGAAGGCTGGATTTGTTGATCTTGGAGTCTTTTCCAGCCTTAATGATTCAGTGATTCTGTGATGCTATGAAGGAGAAAAAGACACCAAGCAAGAGAAAAAGAAAAAAAAAATTGCCTTTTCCTACTAACCTCCCTCTGACAGCCTTAAAGATAGTCAAATCCTTTATTCATGTGGGGAAACTGAGGCACAGAGACATTAAATTTCTTGTCCAAAGACACGCTGGGCACTCACGAGCAGAGACCTTAAGTCGCTTTCCTCTATTATGATTGCGGTGAGGCCAGGGAGAGGCATTGAGGGGTACAAAGTCCAGTCAATCCTCCACGTGGAAGGGGTTGGATACCACATCCCATCAGCAGCGGCCTCGGAGAGGCTGGATTTGCAGAGTCCTGCCTCCCGAGCTCTGCTCCTGCTGGTTTTGTCTCCCAGAGTGAGAGCAGCATCTGCTCGGAGGAGTGGGGCACAGCTGAGCAGAAAAAAAGGTCAACTGCTTCCTCCCCCCGCTCCCCTCCAGGTTGGAAGCAGGGAGAGCTCTCCACGGCACCGTGGATCTTCCCTGGGCTCCTCACCCCCTGATAATCATCCCACCAGGCCACGCGAGAGCACAACGGCAAAGCCCCCGTGGGGCCAGCGCGGCGCGGGAGGAAGCAAAGCGGAGGAAAAGCTGCACGCTCCCGCTCGCCCTGGATCCCGGAGAAAGAGAAACCCAACCAGCCAGTCCCTTCCCCATGACCTGAGCTCACCCCTGGGTCCAGGGAACCTTATGGGCTGTGACACAGGACCAGGCTTGCAGGAGGGGGTTGTGGCTTGCCGGGACGCGGAGCGCTGAAGGGGA
This sequence comes from Orthonyx spaldingii, assembly GCA_013397795.1. Lineage (NCBI taxonomy): Eukaryota > Metazoa > Chordata > Aves > Passeriformes > Orthonychidae > Orthonyx > Orthonyx spaldingii. Next base: position 1,012,651 of record VZTJ01001264.1, read on the forward strand.
CACCGCATGGGTTCAGAGCCATCGCGGGGGTCTGGGAATCCTTCCTGCTGCCTTGATTCAATGTGACAAACTCATTTCTTCTGCAGCACGGCTGCGTTTAACCAAATGGCAACTTCTGTCCTAGGCTGAGCTGTGGCATTTGGGAGGGCAGAGCTGTCTCTCCCAGTGAGGCCCCACAACCACATTGACCTAAGTTGGTCGTGGGAAGTGTTCTGTCCCTTCCTTCTGTCCCCAAACTTTATGGGGTGACCCCCAAATGATGAACACACAGCCTCAGACATGGCTTTAATCCTCTAACCCAGAATCCCAGACCCTTTTTTCCCACTGGAAATCACCTGGATCTGCAGAACCCTGATATGCATCACCTGGCCTTTCCCTGCGTCTCCATGCTTTGGGAAGCTGTGCCCATAGGAACGTGGAATGGTTTGGGTTGAAAAATAACTTAAAGATCATCTCCTTCCACCCCCTGCCATGGGCAGGGACACCTTCTGCTCAACCAGGTTGCTCCAAGCCCCATCCAATCTGGCCCTGGACACTTCCAGGGATGGGCCAGCCACAGCTTCTCTGGGCAACCTGTGCCAGGGCCTCACCACCCTCACAAGGAAGAAATTCATCCTCTGGAGCACTTATAATGATAGAAAATCAGGTGTTCATCTCTAAATGGCTTCCAAATCCCAACTTCTTCCTGAAAGCTGACCCAGCTGGTCACAGACTGAGTGTCCAGCTGCCAAGTTCAGCTCCTTGAAGTCCACTCAGGTTTGGGGCCACTGTTGCTCATTCAGAATATCTGCTGAGACCCAGAAAAACATCCTGGACAAACACCCCACTCCGTCCACCCCCCACACAGGATCCAGGGCATCCAACACCGATCAGCGACAGGAGCAAAGCCCTTCCCTTTAATGCCTCGAGGTGGCCAAGAGCAGCACACCAGGGACAGATTTGAGCCCTGCAGGGAAGAAAACATCGCTTTACTCCCTGAGAGAAGGGAGAGCTTTGCTTTCAGAGGAGCAAATGCCATCTGTTCCCATCGCCCACAGATCCGGCCACGCTGCGCGGCTGCGTCACTGCTCCGCCGAGCACAAGGCATCAGAGACAGGCTCCAGCAAGGAATGCTTAACCCTCCTCCTTCCTGGCCAGCAGGATGCTGCCAGAACAAAAGCAGCCCACAAACAGCATCACACCCGAGCTGGAACAATGTAGGGCTGGCAGGGCCAGGAAGGCGCCCCAAGGAGTTGCTCCAAACCTCCCTGGTGATGCCGCATTCAAGCAGGGGCATCTGGAAAACTTGGGAAGGAGGACTAGGGAAAACACGAGATTGTGAAACAGAGGGAAGACAGCCAGGTTTGGCTCATTGCTTCTGGCCTTGGAGCATCCCATTGTCACCAGGAAATCCCTTTCACACCCTCAGGAGGAGGCCTTCAGCAGCAAAAGAGCAGGAAAGCTCCTCTGGGATGGAAACCATCGCTACCAGAGAGACCCGGAGTAAAAGGGGCAGAGGAAAACCTGATTCCTGTGCTTCCTCCTCCAGCTGAAACCTGCTTTGTTCTGAGAGGGCTCCTGTATCCCTGTTTAATGATCCACTCTGCATTTACATTTAATTAGAGGAATGAAAGAGCCAATTAACAAGATCTACACTGAATGCAAACAAAAGGGATGGCTGGTGACTCAGCTGCAGGGGCAGAGCAGGCAGCTTAACCAGACCTCAGGGCAGGCTCTTGCCAGGAGGCACCATCCTTGTGCCTCCGTTTTCACAGGTCAGGGGTCGCTCCATGCTCTGGGCTCCCTCATGGATCCAAATTCACACTCATCCCTGTTTTTCTTTCCTGGAGTTGGTTTTCAGCTGGATAATGAGCAGAGTCACTCACCACACGTTGCAATATTGCTGGTGCTGACATGGGGGAGAGGCCAAGACCTTGCTCAGACAGAGGAGGGGAGCTCAAAACACCCATCTCAGGGTGAGTCCACGATGATTTTGGCTGACTTGGATTCAGAAATGCACCAAAAAGTACAACTCCCTGTGCACAGCTGCTGTGGGAGCTTGAACTTGCACCCCTGGCATTTATCCTTCATCATCCCTCCCGTGACAGTGTGGCTGCCTGTGGGTCCTCACAGCAACTCAGCCCATGTAAGGGATTAAAAAACCTTAATTTTTTATTTTTTCAGCTACACCAGCTCCCCATCCAGTGTTGCAGGCGGTGGCTGCTGAGGAAGGAAGGAGAGGCTTGGTGCACTGGGCTGTGTGAGCTGGTCCCAGCCCTTCCTGCAGTGCGAAAATCACCTGCAAAGAGGCTGAAAGTGCTTCCAGTGCTGGTCCAAACGTGAACAGAACCAGGTGTGTCAGCACAAGCTCCACCCTTCTCACAGGGTTGGATCTCATTAACCCCAGATGTAGAAACGTCTCCTCTGTCCCACTGTGAGGCAGAGCTCATCGCCGAGCCCAGCTCCAAACTAAAACAGGCATGGAAAGGTGTGGGTAGGGAAAAGTCCAGATGAGAGCCTTGTAATAAGAGGTGATGCTTGAAAGGAAGGGAGCAACAAGAGGGTGGGGAAGGCAACCTCCAGGCAGGGACTGAGGATGATCAGGAAGAGGGGGCAGGCAGGAGAATAAGCTGAAGATTTGCTGAGGGTGATGTGAGAGCAGATCTCAGCAACCATGAAATGGGAAACCTCCCAGAGGTTGAGGCTTTCTGAGAGCCTCTTTTCAGTTTTAATTATTGATTTCTTTGTTTGCTTTAGTGCTGTGGAAAGGTACGGCTTCAGCAGTAGGGGAATATTCTGGGATGCACAGGCTTTACTGAGATCCTCCCTGCAATGTTCTTCTGCTCCAGCCCTTGGAGATAGAACCCACAGAAAAACCTCTCCTGGAAAGGGGAGGGAGAGGAGCCAGCAAGGTCAGGTGGCTTCAGGGCTGACCTTGGTACCCCATTTCATCCCAAAGAGAATCATTTCAGTTAGAGCCTGTGCAAGGCTGAGATGTCACCCACAACCACTGCTCATCCTCCACATCCACTATCCAGTGCCCTTGCTGAAGATCCTGACTCCTTCCCTCTGAGGCCTATTTTGGGATAGGTCAGGGTGTGCCCTCACACCCACCACCCCTCCCCTCGAGCAGCTCTTGGTTGGCTCAGAAGGGAGCTCAGGCTGACTTGCTGAGAGACATGAACATCTCCACTGGGGACAGCTGGAGTTACTCACTGCCTCACGCGGGACCTGAGAGCTGAGTTCCTCTGCTGCTCACAGTCAGTCAGCTCAAATCAGATCTGAGAGACAGAGCTCGTGGCACAACGAGATCAGCAAACCATGGACTGCAGTGGATGGCCCAGATACAGTAATGAGGGTTATGATCAAACTGAGCTTGGAGAATGGCACGGCCTAGGACGTATGTGCTGGCAAATGAGTTCCTGTCGTTACCTGGTCTGCCCAAACCTGAGCTTTCCTGCCTCTCACAGCGCTGTCAGTAAAGATTTTTGAGTAGTGAGCAAGAATTTTCACTCTGGACTCACTGCTGTTAATGGTCTCTCCAGTCCTTTGTTGAACCACCTCCAGCTGAGCTGATGCACGAGTGAGGAGTGTGGATCCATTGTCAGAGGATAACCTTGACTCACCCACCCTTGGCTCACATCCAGAGCTGCAGCCGATGCCCCAGCCATGACCAGAGCACAAACAGGAACAGCCCAGCGTTTTCACCTCCACAAATGGAGCAACACAGAGGTGACAGCACCTTCAGAAGATGGAATGGAGACTTTTCCCAGGAGACAACTTGTTATTAAGACCAACCCACTTTTGTCCTTGCTCATCCTGGCATAAAATCAGAGCCCTTCAGCTCAGCTGAGGAGTGAGCCCACCTTTGCACCTCGGCAGCAAAGGGTGAACTCTGTTTCTTTCCTGATTTAGGCTGAAAAAATTCAGGATTAGGCAGACAGCAAATGGAGTCATCAGTGTGATGGATGGAGGCATCCCCAGGGCACAACATAATTTGTCACTGAAGCACTGAAAAGCTACACTGGGCCACCAGAGATATTTTCTCTGTGCCACCCACCTGCCTCCTTAAACGCTGGACATTCCCCCTGTCTCTAGAGTAAATTCCAGAGTGTCAGCATTTGTGAGATGATTCTTTTCCTAAAAGAGAAGTAACTCCATGACCAGGCTTTAATCCTACCGACCACTGGAGTATTTATTGACTATTACAACTATTTCTATCCAGTCTTGCTAAGAGCCATCATCACAGCTCAGGGAGCGCTGGTGCTCAGCACTGTACATCTGTTTGCTAAAAAATGCCAATTGCTCTCTCAAGATCTGAGTCAGAATAAAGGAAGAAAAGAACAGGAGGATGAAAATCATGTGTAAAAACGCCTCGACTTCTTCAAGGTCATGGGCAGATGCAGGATCACAGCTTAGCCTCCCCTCCAAGGTTCTGGACCAGCATTCTCAGGCCTCTCCCATCACAAGACTAAGCTAAATTGGGTGCTGAGCCCGTGTCACGCAGCACGGATGACACACTCCAAATATAAAACTAATTTCAGCATGCTGCACCATAAGAAAACACCCACATGGAATGAAGTTTAAACTAACATTATTTGTCTTCTTTTTTTGGCAAGAATGCATAAGTGGCAAGACCAGATGTTTCATGAATTCAGGCATTCTATCGGCTTGTTTGCCTTCGATAAAAGCAAAATCCAGAGCAGAAATGTGCAATCAATATTTGGGTTTCTCAGCCCAGAAGTACTGGGCAAGGTGGCTGGTCCAGACTTTCCCTCTGGTTTATTTTGTCAAAAACATCATCTGAAACAAAAGCAACGAATTCAGTTTACATGTTCAGCAAACGATTGTCTTCAGCCCCAAACACTCACAGCCCTGAAGGGTCCTTGATCATGGAATCACAGAATGGTTTGAGCTGGGAGGGGCCTTAAAAATCACCCAGTTCCACCCTTTGCCATGGGCAGGGACACCTTCCACTACCCCAGGTTGCTCCAAACCCCATCCAACCTGGCATGGGACAATTCCAATGATGGGGAGTCCACAACCTCTTGGGGCAACTTGTGCCAGGGCCTCACCACCCTTAAAGAATTTCTTCCCAATATCCAATCTAAGCCCACCCTCCTTCAGCTTAAGGCCATTCCCCCTTGTCCTATCACTACAAGGCCTTGTGAAAAGTCCCTCTCCAGCTTTCTTGGTGCTGGATAATTGCAGCTCTGCCTCTGTCTCCCTCTGGGCATCCTCTGGATGCAGCCCACCCACCTCCTCTGCCCACAGCAGAACCTGATGGGATCAGTCCCTCCAAGATTCCCATGCATTCACATCCTGCTCCACCATCCTAAGGAGCCTGTGGGTTGGAGAGGCCCCACTGGCTAAATGACCCCTGGCTGCCATTTCTGTGTATCTTTCTAATGTTTGTTGAAGGAACATATTAAGCTTTTTATTTCTTAGTTCCCTTCAAGAACAAACAACAGGGAAAAAAATGTGTTGTGCCTCAGGCAGTCTTTTTTATTACCTTATATAGAGTTCATGCAATAAAGTCCATTAATTAAAACATGAATATTTAAAATGGCTTTCAAAAACTGCAGCCTTATCTCACCAGAGGGAAGAAGAAAGAAGAGAGGGGGAGAAAAAAGGGGGGAAAAAGTGGTAAAACACAAGAAAGGCAGGAGATAGTTCATTTTGCCAGAGGAGCATTCAATTATTTAATTGCTGAATTAATGCTTTGTCCCCAGGTGACACTGGATGTTCATTTGCAGCGGGAGGATCGGGATGGAAAAAGGTGGGGAGGGAAGGAGCGGGGGCGAAGGCGAATACTCGGAGTTTTAATTAAAATGTGAGGTAGACAAAGTTGTCATTTCTGTGAGTGCTGCCTTTTGAAACGAGGACTTCCTCAGTGGAAAAGTCCTCGAAAGCAGAGCAGCCACAATTATCCACTGCACTGAGGCAGCTCCCGGAAGGATGGGACAGGGAGAGGCAGCTCAGCATCACAGCACCCACCATGGAGAGACTTTGCTCCTCCAAAACACATCCAAGGGTCTGGGTGTAACAGGAAACAGCCCCCGGGATGGAAAGATGGAGAGAGGAATGGGAAATACGGGAGCCAGGAGTGTGTTTCAAACCCTACATGGGGCTTGTGCCGTGTAGGAACCTCAGGAACCCGAGCTGGGATGTGGGGAACAAAGGAGTTGAAGAGAGGCCGGCAGTCTCCAAAACCACAACTCTCCAGTAAAACCCTCCCAAAAAAACCCAGCATGGATGCTGCAGGGGTAGATGCTGCAAGATCTCCCGTTGATGAGCCACACATCAGGGAGTGGAGAGAGCTTTGAGGAAGAGCTGGTGGTCCCTGTGAGTGGTCCAAACCACCGGCCAAGCACATACTGGACTTAAAGCAGATCAGGAGCATTTTATGGAACAGGAGAAATCTGGGCAGGCTTTGCTGTGGAGGGCAGGGCAGAGGGATGTGTGTCCCACATCCTTTTGGGATTTGGGGACAGTTTTGGCTGACTGCAGCCTCAAAGCAAGTCCTGGTTTTGTCCCCTCAGAATGCCAAGCCCTGCTGGTTGTCCCTTCCCTTTACCAAGCTCTCAAGCCCCTCTGGGGAATCCCTCAGGGTGCTTTGGCTCTGGGGGGAGTAACAGAAGTTCTGTTTTCATGAGAATGATCCCACAAGCATAAACAAAGCCATCTCCTCCTGAAATGCACCACGAGGCACGGATAGGCCTCATGGCACATTTTGGGAGAAGCAGGGAAAGGTTGAAGGATGAGTCAGCCTCTTGTTCCTGCAGTGAGTTTGCACACTGTGGGTCTCCATGGACGCTCTCCCTTGCGTAGAAAGCAGCACGTCCTGGGTCTGTGTGTGGGGGGTGCTGGGGCTTCCCACAGGGGTCTCAGCACCAGGATTTGTTCATAAATGGGTTGGAAGAGATCTTAACCATTTAGTCCCAACCCTCTGCCATGGGCAGGGACACCTTCCACTCTCTCAGGTTGCTACAAGCCCTGTCCAAGCTGGCCTTGGACACTTCCAGGGATGGGGCAGCCACAACTTCTATGGAAAACTTGAGCCAGGGCCTCACCACCCTCACAGTAAAGAATTCCTTCCTAATATCCAATCTAAACTTGCACTGCTTCAACTTAGGACCATTCCTCCTTGTCCTATCACTGCATGCTCTTGCAAAAAGTCCCTCTCCAGCTCTCCTGAAGCCCCTTTAGGCACTGGAAGGTGCTCTAAGGTCTCCCTGGAGCTTTCTCTTCTCCAGGCTGGGCATTCCCAGCTCTCCCAGCCTGGCTCCACATTCCCCTGTGTGTGCACATCCACACACCAGGCCCAGCTGGGTGCCCGTGCCTCTGGCTCTCTGGACATGCACGGCTGGAGATGTGCCCTGAGGCAACTCTGTGCTTCATCCATTCCCTCCTCCACCTTCTCTTCATTTATTTTATTTTCCTTCTGTGGTATTAAAAGCATTTCTTTCAGTGTCCAGTGCCTGCCCTGGCTCACTGAAAGGAGTTCCCTTCTGATCCAGAGAGAGAAGGTACAAGACAAACACTCCCCCACAGCCCTTTGAAGTGCCCAGACCTATTTATGACATTTCTCCAGGGCCTTCTGCTCATCCAGCCTCACTCCAGAGAGCAGGACCCACTTACCCAGTACGTATTGGAAACCCTAAATCTCTTCTTGTTCTGCTCCTGGGATTTTTTTGTTTGCTTCTCATCGTTCCCTTTGCCTCCTGCACCCAGCACTGGAGCATCCCCAACCCCAGGAGTGGAAGTGCAACCCCAAAGCTTGACCAGCCCAGTGGCACCAGGAAGGAGGGGTCCCAGGACCTCTGCTAAAACACTGGCCCAGGTTTTCTTTCCAGGCAGAACCCCAAGGAAAGGAGATTTCTGGGTTTATCTGTCTGATTTATATTCCTTCAACCACTGTTTGAGGCCAGTCTCACCCCAAGGATGCTCAGTCCATGAAGGTTTCTGGTGAGTGTGAACTCAGCCTGAGTGATCCCACTCATCAAAAAAAATAACTAATGCAGCAGTTAACTGGTTTATCTGGCCCACCACCCCAGCCAGGCCAGAAATGCTCCAGATATGTTACCTTCTGTCCAGAGGAAGCCCCAGAAGGGTGTTGGGAGCAGGACAATCCCAAAGGCATTGCTGGAAAATGAAGGTCATGAAGGATTTGTCTATGAGCAGCAACGAGAGGAGTTGAGATTATCACGGGAGGGGAATATGGGACTTCACATGGTAGGAAATTTCACCCTTCCCAGTAATCAGAGCTCTGTTTTTAAGAAGGGACAGATGATCACCTTGCCCTCTAAAGCCAAGCTGGAGGCCAATCCAGCAGGCTCAGGAGTGGGGATGGTTGATCACGGTCATGTTTAAAGGCTTGGAGAAGCTTCAACTCTTGTCTTCCTCTGCCCTGAAGCAAAAAGGCAACAAATTACGCCAAGACAGAATTCACAGCAAATTTTCCACCAGCTCCAGTGGCAATGGGCTCGAACATGGCACTGCTGGGATGGGACAAGGACACCAGGGCTGGCAGCAGGGAAGGGATGGCACAGAGGGGAATGCTGCAGGTGAATCTGCTGAGCCAGGAAAGCCATCCCTGCCCCGACAGCGGGTGGGATCCATCGTGGCTCTCCCACAAGTTTTGTTTTCTCCTTGATGATTCCTCAGTGGGTCCTTGGAGGCAGCTGGCTGAACTCCCCAAAGGGGCTTCCTGAGCTCCTCCGTGGCCCAAAGGCAGAGAAGCACGAAAAGCAATCTCCTTAACTACTCCTCTATGGTTACCTGGGGACTCTCCTGGTCCCTGCATCTTTTCTTCTTCATCAAGTACCACCCAGGCAACCCAGCCATCCTCCTGAGCTGCTCCTCTGCTGCCTTCCGTCAGCCTTCCCCTTAAAAACATCGCTGATTTCAAGTCACAGCATCACTCGTTGATCTTGGCTGACGCTAAAGAGGATGCTCAGAGCACTGGAGAACCTCTCCTGTGAAAACAGGCTGGGAGTGTTGGAATTCTTCAGCCTGGAGAAGAGAAGGTTTCAGGGAGACCTGGCACAGAAAAGCTGTGGATGTTCCATCCTTGAAAATGTCTAAGGCTAGGTTGGATGGGACTCTGACAAATCTGGGATGGTGGAAGGTGGCCCTGCCCGTGGCAGGGGGTTGGAATGAGATGATCTTTAAGGTCCCTGCCAAACCAAACCATTCCACGATTCTATGAATTCCTGCCAAGCAGGACATTAAAATGAAAAACAAACAACTAAACCCAGCAAACCAAACAAAGGAGAAAGAAAGGGCATGAAAGGGAGAGGATTTATTGGGCAGAAATTGTCGTCACTCAATTTATTGGTGATCCTTTGACTGACCCCTGCTAACAGGGTAGAACAGAAGTGCTGAATACACCCAGTTGTAAACAGCAGCCCTGGCACATCTTCCTGGGTGTTTTTCTGCTGGGAATGGCCAGTGACATCTTTCCCAGCACACCCACAACTGGAATTCTGGTGCAAACACCTCTTTAATCCAGGTCTGTGGAGATTATTTAGTCCCCGTCCCAGGTTAATGGGCATCAAGAGAGAACTGGTACCATCCAGCACTGCTTCCATTGAGCACAACTGCCCAGAGAACTGGTGGATGCCCCATCCCTGGAAGTGTCCAAGGCCAGGTTGGATGGGCTTGGAGCAACCTGGGATGGTGGAAGGTGTCCCTGCCCGTGGCAGGGGGTTGGAATAAGATATGTTGAAAGTTCACTCCAACTCAACGCACTCTGATTCTGTGATCCTCATGGACTGGAACTGTTCATGGAGACCGGATCATCTGGCATCTCCCTACACCAGGATAATTTTGCCTATGGATATATTCCCATGCACAGCATCCCTGCCTTTTGGCCTGGTTGCCTCACAGGGCACTAACTTTAAAGCCATGAAGCTCTGTGCACACCTGAGCTGCTTCCTTGCCCACCTGAGCTCTGGGCTGGGCACTTATGGAAGTCTAAAGGAAAATCTGAACCTGTCCTGCTCATCCCCATGGCACGTGCCCTGCAATGCTTTTCTTCCATACCTCTACTTCCGACCATAGTCGGTAGGAATGGGATTCTGTTGACAGTCTTGGTCACAGGTTTAGTCAAGTTATGGGAAGGGGATACCAAAACTAACCCTCAATTTCATCCAGCAGGCACTTGGGACGGCAAATAGACCTGGATATGAAGTGCACACTGATCACTGAGTAAAGCCATCCATGTGGATGGGTTTAATCTGGGAGAGCAGATTAAACAGGGACCTGTGGTGGAGTCACTGTTCCCCTTGTCCTATCCCAGCCTCCAGCAGATCCTGACGCAGAATCTCTGTGTAGGTCCTTTTTTGCATCAGTCTTGGGGTCTCAGCAAAAGCTGAGGGGCCAAAACCCTGCATCTTGGTCCTTTGGTCTTCAGATCCAGGAGAAGAAGCAGAAAAAGAGTGGCAGCACCCCTGCTGCCAGCTGCTTCTCCTGCTTTCGGTGCCATTCACTGAATTTCATCATCTTTCTCTGGTTTGGGCACCCTCAACACAAATATACCCAAACTCCTGTCCCCAAAACTAGCAAGCGGGGAAGTGCCAACTTTCAAATCCCAAAATCCAGACTGACAGAGATCAGGGCATCTCCCTCTTCATCCAGGCAAGTGACCAAGCCAGGGACTTGCACCAGTAATTGCGTTCCTGCCTCAGGGCACAGGGAAGGATCAGACTCCACAAACCGCCCCAGAAACAGTGGGACAAAGCAGCCACCCTGCCAGAGCAGCCCGGTTTCTTCGGGAAGCTGGAGCTGCAGCTCTCACAGCCTCCAGGTCCCTTTTTTACAGCTTCTAAACACCGGGCAGATCCTAAGCCAGTAACTGTTTGTTTAATGACACGGACCACTCAAGACCTATTGAGAGCATTCAGCTTAATGAGGTGTGTGGCAATTATCGCTCTATTGAAACTCGAGCCAGGGAACACAAAGAAATATATTTAAACTCAACAGATCTGCAATTCTGATGTGCTAAAGGACGTCCTTTGCCAGCCTGGCTGTCTCACCGTGCTGGAGGATAAAATATGGGATTTCAGTATCAGATTGTTGCCTGCAAGAGGAGAGAGTGCCAAAGGGAGATTCAGAGGCTGGAGGTGACATTGGCAGAGCCACCCCAGGGACACAGAGTTGCTGAATCCTCCCCAGGATGCTTGCTGAGAGTCCTAGACCAGTTTTCTAAGCTATTTCTCCCGAGCTTGCTCCAGTACTGTCCTGGGGAATGTGGAACTTGCAGGAGATAGAATCAACACCCACAGATGTCAAAATTTCACTGATTGTAAAAATGGGAAGATGTGGGGAAAGAGGTGAGTTACAGAGGTGTTGGTGATGCTCTGGAAATGCCACTGAAACCGCGGGAAAAACAAAAAAATCTCCAACAACACTTTTAGTGTTAGAGAATCAAGGCATTCCTTTATTCTGGCCAGGATGTTGTTCTGGCCAGGATGTGCAACAGAAATAATTTCATCCACACATAGCCTGGGTTGTGCAGAGAAAATCATTCCATCACACATGAATTTTACTAGATTTTTCATATATTTTATAGTCAAAACCCCCAAAAAATTCATTGGTTCGATGTTCATTGGTCCCAAGTAGTGCAGTTCTTAGTGTTTGGCTTCCTATTGGATACGGATTTCTTTGCCTCCAATGCTGATTTGGTTCTCATTCTTATCTCTTTTTTCCCAGACCAGGTGTCTCGGTCCATGCCAGGGGTGATGTTTCATGTCCGTTAATGATCGTTAATGGCCATTAATGGTCGTTATCATTTGTGTATCCTCTGTGCTACTCCCAGCCTGTTGAGATGTTCAGACCTCAACTGGTGAAACACTCCCCTGTTCAATTTCCTTCCCCCGGGGCAAAGGCAAACCAAAATTTATATACTGAAATTTATATAAAAATTTTAAATTTGGTATCATTTCCAACAGAGGAAGAAGGAACCTTAAAGATCATCGCGTTCCAAACCCCTGGCATGGGCAGGGACACCTTCCATTAGATCAGTTTGCTCAAAGTCCCATCCATCCTGGCCTTGAGCACTTCCAGGGATGGGGAGTCCACAACTTCTCTGGGAAACAAGTGGATTTAGTGCTAAATAAGTGAATTTAGTGCTGAAAATGACAGAGCCCTTCTCCCCTCTTGGATCTGCCGTCTGCTGAATCTCTCAGGCAGCTTGGCTAAACATCGCCTCTGGCTGCACCCAAAGTCTTTTGCACCTGAATAGAGGAAACTGGCAGCGAAAAAGGGAAAACTCCCTTTAAAGGAAACCTGGGAGGAACCCCAGAGCTGCATCAACCCTGAGAGTTGGGATCCAGCAGGCCAGAGAACTCAGTGCCAAGGAAACCCAGGCAGTTCAGGCATCACAAAGGTGAATCAAACACCTAAAAATCTCTGTGGATCCAACTCCTCTTATAGAAAATGTTTTCCATTTTGCAGCCTGCTCTCATTACCTAAATACATCAGATATTCAGGGTGGGTGGTGAAAAGGGACAGGTATTTAGGATAGGTGGTGAAAACAGATAGGAACATCTCTGTGCACTCTCCCTTTGAGGTGTCAGCACCATCATCCTCATTTTCTGCAGTTATAGATGCAAAACTTCTCTATAGATGCGATGTTTTTGACTCTCGTGTCGGTTTTCCCCTGCACTTTAATTTCACCCTGTACTCCCATTCAAAACATTTTGGGGTGACTGCTATGGAACCTGAACACAAGAGGTTGTTAAATTTTTGAAAATTAAAAAAAAAAAAAAAAAGAAAAAGAGAGAGAGAGAGAGGAAAAAAAAGGGAAACAGGAAAGCTGAGCCTTTCACCAGGCTGACACTCATTAAATTACGCATAAAAGTCCCCGTCGCAATAACGGGAGTAGTTGCCTGTGAAACTCCCTCTGCAACTGGATGTAAATCCCACCTTTAGTCTCCCTGCCACAACGACAGAGCCGTAATTGCTGATGTTTGTGCGTTGTGATCATGTCCACAAGCTGTTGGGTTCACAATGGAACGGAGCGCTTTGCCTTGCTCATTTTTCTCCACCCCATCTCCACACGGACACACGCAGGGGTGGATTTGGTTGGACATTAGGAAGGATTTCTTTACTGAGAGGGTGGTCAAAAATCAGGACACGTTTTATAGAGAGGTGGTGGATGTCCCATCCCTGCCAGTGCTTAAGAAGGATTTGGACAATGACCTTAATTAAACTTTTGGTCAGCTCTGAAGTGGTCAGGCAGGGGGACTAAAAAATCATCACAGGTCCTTTCCAACTGAAAATATTCTATTCTATTCTATTCTATTCTATTCCATTCCATTCCATTCCATTCCTTTCCACTCCTTTCCATTCCTTTCCATTCCATTCCTCTCCAATTGCAAGGTCTTCGATGATCCCAAAGGAGAGCAGTGGGGCAGGCAGGGCTTGTACAGATCTCAGAGATCTGAGTGTTTGAACTGAGCCAGGACCCCCCTTATTCCAGCATCCAGGGAGGAGTTCTCCACATTTGCCTCATCCATAAAACACCCCGTGACCACAGCCAGGAGGAACATTCCTGCCAGGAGCTGCCTGTATGTGTGCAGTGGGGATTCATTGCAGGTGACAAGGCGACCTCTTTGCCACGTGCCAGGCTCTGTTCAACCCCCTCCTCCAGCAGCTGGGAAGGAGGATCAGCTCTTGCTGTCAGCTGCTGAGATCTGAACTTAAGCTGGGAGGATGTCAGGTAAAATCTCCAATGATTTCAGCAGCCCATACAGGAAAATTTTACACTTGAGGAGCAACCAGTGCTTCCCTGTCCCGTGCTTTGCTGTTGATCCCTCACCACACTCAACCTTCCCTCTCAGGGATGTCCAGCTCAGACAGCAGGGACAAACACAGACGGAGGAGCGAGGAGCTGGAACACAGCACACCTTCCAGAGAGGCAATGGAAATGCACTCACCCAGGTAAATTTGCTGTTTGCTTGGCAAATCCAAACCTGAGGCCAAACCAAAGCCAAACACCTTCCTCTGCAGGCTCAGCTGCTCGGGCCTGGGGGATTCTTGCTGGAGGAACAGAGCGTGTGTCATAAGGAGCTGAAGATGTCAAGGAAAGGTTTGAGATGGGCCCCTGGGCAATTACTCACAGCTCTTTATCAATCTCTGGAGCTTTCATGGCCACTAAACTCATCTCAAACATAGGAAATGAGTTATCAGGTTATCTCTGCCCTGGGTGAGATTGGAGATTCCAGGGGAGGGGAGCTGTGCCACACAAGATGATTCCTGCAGCAGGGAGGGTGGGAATTCATTCATTTCTATGCCTCTGGCTCCTCTTCCACGCCATGGACCCCATTCAGGAGCCACTCAGCCACAAGTCCAGGCAGAAGCTCAGCCCTGCATGTTTTGACCAAAGAACACGCCAAGCATGAAGCAAAACTTGTCAACAACAGGAGAGGTTTGGAGGGTGTGTCCTGCAGTGAGAGATTTATGGAGTCCAACCTACTCAATGCAGCAGAGGTCAAGAAGGAACTTGCTCATGGGCCTCTCCAAACAGAGAGCAGACACTCTGAGACATCTTAATCGAGGTGACAGAGGTGCAAAAGCATTTAAAAGTGGAAGACGAAACACCACTAACAAAACAGAAGTGATGAGCGTGTGTGAGGAAGGGGGATTTGATTTTGCTCAGAGCAATGGGGACAGCAAAAGAATGGAAAAATTTTAGCAGGAAAGGCAGGAAAATTCCCAGCACTTCAGTCTAGCATCATTGTGTTTCAGTTATTCATTCATCATAAAAACCCCTCCAGCCCTGGAGCCACCTGCTTTATCAAGAAGCAAATTCTATATTTTGGGGGACACTTTTTGCCTTGTTTTGCAGTCAGCATCTTGGATCCCTCCAAGGTGGGAATACAAAGAGCAGAAGGACCAGAGAATGACATTTATCTCTTTGGGCCACCAAAATGTGACAGCACTGCGATGGTCTTCCAGGAACAGCTCACATGGAGACGAGACTAATTAGACATTCATTAAGTGCCTAACTCAGCACAGCACTTAAGGACACATTTAACCTTCTCTCATTACAGGGTCACATCATCATCCCTTTCAAAGCTCCAGCTCTGATTACAGAAGCCAGCTCACATTTGGGAGGGTCACCAGCATTTTCAGACGGTGAAGAACCAAAACCCAGCATTTCGGGAGGTTTTCCCTTCTTCAGTCTCCTGCTCTTGCACCCCAAACCTATTCCAGGAATGCCAACTTGCATTCCAAAAATGGGATTTACATCTAAACATCAGGACCTAAGAACAAACCCCTGCCTTCTTCCCACATTTCCTGAGTCAGCCAAGGGAGATCTGATAGTGGCCAAAAATCGTTTCCATGTTGAATTGTCTTCTCCTGGAATACATTCCCAGTTCAAGCCTTCCTGGAGTAGCAGCTGGAGGCAGCTGCCCGAGATTTCAAAGCACGTCTTGCTGATCACCAGGACAAGCTCTGTGTGCAGCAAGACCAAAATATCTGAGGGATAACCTAAGGGATTCTTCTCCTGCCCACCAGTGCCTGCTGGGCCCTCTGTGATGTCTGTGTGGGACACTGAGTGCAGAGAGAGTCCCACTAAACCCAAGAAGGAAATGGAGAGCAGCCTCTCCATGAGAAAAAACAGATGCTCTACATCAGACAGAGTCACTTTGGAAGAGTTTCTTTGTGAAGTCCCTCAATAAATGATCACAAACTTCCCTGCGCACCTGAACCAGGTGTAAAACCACTGGCCATGAGTGCAACAGGCTGTCAGTTGTGCTTTCTTGAGAGTCCCTGTAGTTCTGGAGCAACAGGATCCATTTGGAGCGGAGCTTTTCACAGGGATCTCACCCACAGACCGTGAGCCAAAGCACAGCTGGGTCTAAGGGAACATCTCACTGTAGATTTGCACCCATCCACTTGCTTTGGAAACACCCAAGGAATAAAAAGGCACATTAGGAAAAGTCAGGTTTTGTATTTCAGGATGGTATTTGGGTAGCTGGCAATTCATAGGATGGTTTGAGTTGGAAGGGACCTCAAAGATCATCTCGTTCCAACCCCTGGCCACGGGCAGGGAACCTTCCACATTCCTTCTTGTGCCTTTAAAGTCATCAGAGTAGATTAGTACAACTCACACATCTCCACTTGCTCCAAGATGAAAGTGTTAAGACAGGCCCAGAAACAACAAATGACTCAGAAAGCAGCAGGGAGGGAAAAATAGCGATGATAATAATAAAAAAAAGAAAAAGCTCGTTGGGAAAAAAAAAAAAAAAATGCTACAAATACAATCAGAACAGCAATGATTGCAATAACCAGCATCAGCACTTGGAAATCAGGAACCCTATCAAAATATTCCACCCACAAAACGCTGTTAAGGGATTGCTGACTCCCTGTCCAAATTGGATCTCGCCTCCATCTTCCTGATCAAGCCTTTGCATAAATCAAAACAGACACAGTGACAGACAGAGCAGCACATGGAGAGCCCGGGCACCCTGCAAGCATCGTTTCTGTGTGGATGGCATCCCACCAGCCAAGAATGATAATTCCCTGCCTTCAGTATGGAGCAGATGTGAGCAGCCAGCAGAAAAATTATCTCCACTCTACAAATATTTGACACCCAAAAAGGATTTTGATCCAGCCACCCCTGAGCCTCTTTCATATTTACTTCGTGGGAACATTCAGGCACTCGAGCTGGACTAGGAGAGTTCCCCACAAAAGCCAATATTAAGCTTGAATGCTTCAGGATTTGCTGAAAATCTTATTTCAAATTTCACCTTTGGTTGCAGTGAGAAAGGTCACACTGCTTGGGTGGAATGCATAAATCACCCAATCAGCAAATTCCAGGCACGACACATGACTGAACTCCGAGGAGGCTCCTCACGAGCTGTTCACACAGGAGAAAAGGGCATTGCAAAAAAAAAAAAAACCAAAAAAAACCAAACAAACTCAAATCTGGAGAGTCTTGTGCTCATGGCCAGGGCGGGAGGCATGGCTGAAGAACTAATTTGCAGGATTTATGGCTCGGCTGTGCCTTCGTGTATTGATTCACAGACCAGTGAGAAACAAAATCTCCCCCAAAACACACTGCCGAGAGCAGGAGTACCTGATCACAGCCTAACCTCTCAGCTAATGCCAGGCTGCAGGAAAACCACTCTGCCCAGCCTGGAGCTGTGCCTGGTCACCTCCTTCCTGCTGCGAGCAAATCTGGCCTCTTCCCCTCAGCCCTGAGAACTTCCACCCTCAACAGGCGTGGAAAAGTCAGGCAGGACCCCCAAATTCCTGACCCAGGCAGATGTCAACTTTCTGCTGGTGGCAGAGGACATTTCAGTCCAGCACCTGAAGAAGACGAGACCTTGGGGTGGGGGTCAGGTGAGGGTCTGAGACTCATTGAATTGGAGGCTCCTTTCGCTGCCACCTGGATTCCTATTTGGCATCACACCTCTGCTTTATGTAACCTGAATGCTGGCAGGTGGGGTGGGAGCTGAGAATAAACACCCCGGGGCAGACCTGACACAGGCAGTGAGACAAAAGCTTCGTTTTCAGACCCCCTGAGTCCTTTCTGCTTTGCGTGGCCGTGTCAGATCTCAGGAAGGAGAGCTTCCCTCCTCAGACCAAGATCAGACTTCAGGATCATCCCACCTGGATTCACAACCCTTTTAGTCATGCCTCTCCCACCTCCCCAGTCCCTTCCCAGCCCACAATCAAAACCCAGTGAAATATCTGAGGAATGAGCCCCAGCAAAGGCACCGAGGAACCCCATGCAAGCAGCGTGGTGAGTTTTATCCTGAAAGCCTCCAGAAGGAAAACGAAGCTGCGAACAAAACGAGCGTGCCTTCTGTTGCCATCCCCTCGAACCAGACCCAGGAATTAGGTTTTCCCTAGGAATTCAAGTGGTTGAGAGGGCTGCTGAGAGCAGCCCGCCTCGGGAGGCAGCTTGGATCCTGCCTTTTCTAGGACAGCTGTAATTATGTTGGAAAACTGCTCACCCTCAGGTAAGAAGCTCCCCCTCAGCAGCTCGGAGGCTGCAGGAGTAAAACAAGCAACGAACAAGCCCCGAGAATGAATGAAACGACTTGGGGAATCTTCAGGGGAAGCTGATTTGCAGTTCGAGTCGCAGGCTCATGAAGAGCCTCCGAGGGTTACCTGACCTGCCTGTCAATTGGGAAATGAGGTTTTTCACGCCAGTCATCCACAGATAACGGACACGGAGGTGACGGGGACAGTGTGAGACCCGTGAGAGGAGAGCCCAACCAGCCCTCCCTCCCCCAACACCC
>VZTJ01001264.1:1039747-1090000 GCA_013397795.1 Orthonyx spaldingii
GCTGTGGCCAATCCGAGTGAGCACTCATTTTGTATATAAAAGCTGCATTTAAATAAATAATTCCCTTTTCTCGGCAATCTCATCTCGTGTGCCCCTTTGTTTCGACATATGCTCAACAGCGACAGCACAAGCACAAGGCAGAGCTCAGCTCACGTCCTGACACCGCTCATTGCTGCATCCCACATCAGTCACACATCCTCAGGCTCGTTCTCTGGCCCCTGAGGACAAGAGCCTTGACACAGCTCCTGTTGCTGTGGCTGAACTGCCTATTCCCAAAGCAGAACAGCCTTCCACAGGGTTTAATGCTCTCTCCTGAGCTGTGCCCAGGCATGGTCTGGGGTGGGGATTGTTGGCTGGGGTGAAAACCTCACCAGGAAGTGTCCTGAGATGTGTAGGCAGTGCTGGGAAAATGTTCCAGGCCATATTTTAGGAAGAAATTCTTCCCTGTGAGGGTGGTGAGGCCCTGGCACAGGTTTCCCAGAGAAGCTGTGGCTGCCCCATCCCTGGAAGTGTCCAAGGCCAGGTTGGATGGGACTTGGAGCACCCTGGGATAGTGGAAGGTGTCCCTGCCCAGGGCAGGGGTGGAACGGGATGATCTTTATGGTCCCTTCCAACCCCAAACCTTTCATTATTTGATGATTCCATCTCCTGGCTCTCTGGAGTCACTGATGCAGAGATGGCTACAGAGGATAAAGGAAAAGGAGGTGCCTTGGCCAAGAAACCTGGAGCTGTGCTCCTGCCCCGTCTGCACAGACACCTGGGATGGAACAGCAGCTGGATTTGGCACTTTTCCTGCCCCATGGCATCTCGGAGCTGGGCTGCACAAGGGAAACCAAAGGAGATGAAGACCCAAAGAGCTGATTGTGCACCCAGCTCCAGGCCAGGATCTGCACAAACTCAAGTTCTGGTGCTTCTCCCAGCACCAGGAAAGGAGATTTCCACTTTGCTGCTCTCCAGCTCGTACTTGGCTGGGGATGATCAGCAGCAGGAGATGACCAGAAGCCTCTGACCAGCCCCAGTGTAGGGAAAATTTAATGTGGGCTCTTCTTCTGGTTCCTTCCATGGCTTTGAATGACCGTGCCTCAATTTCCCCCCACCAGACAAACAATGCTTACGCTCCCCCAGTGCTGGGGATAAATTTCCTCGGCAGCAGCTGGGAAAAGATGGAAAGACAGCATCAGAGCCCAATTTTGCATCAACCCTGAAGGTGCACCATGCTGTTTTTGAATGCTGCTGCCTCAGCAAAGTTAAAACTGGATTGGGAACATTTCCCCTTCTGACAACAGGAATTCAGCTTGCAATTTTAGGCATTCAGCTTCCAATGCCCAGTGAGGACATCATTAAACTGCACAGAGAAGGACCATAGGATCCTATTGCTCAGATTTGCAATTTTCCAGCAAGAGGAGGATGGAAATTCAGGCTGTGGCTACAAAAGACACTTGAAACACAGATCCTTTTAGTAAAACCAGACCTGTGACCTTCCCTGGCCTCACTTTCACTGTCCATGGAGTGAGGACCACAAAAGAACTTGAATTTCAGGGCTGCTTGAGCTATGGGAGAGATTCCATCTGCTTCCACACGGTCTGAAATGTTAGGCTTTGGAGTCTCTGATACCACACTGAAGTGGGCAAATGGGAGCTTCCCAGTGTCAGGGAGATGGCAGAAATACCTGAGCTTGAGCAGGGTGTGGAACCTTTCTGTCAAGTGGAGCACAGCCCCTGAAGGTGAAGAGGAACAGAGACAAAGCAAATCCCTTTAAAAGCCCCAAGTTTCCATGGTTTTGGATCCAGCCATGACCTTGAAGCAGCAGAAGTCTGCAAGCTGCACTTCCAAAGCAGAAGAATGATAAATCTGTGCCTTCCTGCAGCACCCCGAGGCCCTCGAGGGACACAGGGAGCAGCAGTGAATTAAGGCTCGTGACGCAGGGAGCCACCCTCGCTGACCCCAAAGCCTGAGCACAAACTAAAGGAAGTAGTTTCTCACACAGCTCATAATTCAATCGGGGACCTCGTTGCCACAGGATGTTGTGGAGGCTTGAAGGCATAAAAGGGTGACAAAATGGATGAGGGGGTTGAGAACGATGGTCTGGATGCAACTGCGAGTCTTGAGGTGGTTCTCTGCTTTTCCTTCAGCCTTTCATGGCTCATCCAGATGGATTTGGGTGGCCCTGGGTTGGGGAAATCCCCAATTTCAATTCAGACTGGGGGTGAAGGATGAAGAGTAGCACTGAGGAAGAGGATTTGAGGATACTGGTGGATGAGAGGTTGGCCACGAGCTGTGTGTCCAATCTCACACCAACGTGAGATTGCAGCCCAGAAGACCAAGCAGATCCTGGGATGCCTCAAAAGAGGAGTGGCCAGCAGGCTGAGGAAGGTGATTCTGCCCCTCTGGTGAGATCTCAGTGCTGCAGCATCCAGCACAGGAAGGACATGGACCTGTTGCAGTGGATGCAGAGGAAGGCATCCAGAAAACAATGAGGGCTGGAGCCCCTCTGCAGTGCAGAAAGGTTGGGAGGGCTGGGGTTGTTCAGCCTGGAGAAGAGAAGGCTCCAGGGAGACCTCACTGCACCCTTTCAATACACACAGAAGGCTGAAGAAAGACAGAGAGAGGCTTCTTACCAAGGCCTGCAGAGACAGGACAAGAGGCGACGGTTTTGAACTGAAGGAGGGCAGGTGCAGGTTGGATATGAGGAAGGAATTTTTTAGAATGAGGGTGGTGGTTCACTGGCACATATTTGTCAAAGAAATTGTGGCTGCCCCATCCCAGGGAGTGTTCAAGACAAGTTTGGGGAAGGACTTTGAGCAATCTGATCTAGTGGAATGTCGCTCCCATGGCAGAGGTTTTGGACCCAGATGACCTTCAGGGTTCCTTTCAAACCAAGCCCCACTACATTGCTGCTCACAGAAACAGGGGAGTGGAGTAGATGATCTTTAAATATCCCTTCCAGACCACTCTGCCCTATGATTCCATGATTCTATTATTCTATGACTTTTGCTCCTTCCCTAAATAACCATTCTTTCATTTACTACAGAAAGGTGCAGGGATATTAAGCCACAAAAATTATGTCCCCACTGGCAAACAAGCCAAGTCCAGAGCCAAAATTGAGTGTCACAAGTCACATCCATGTTGCTGAACCTCCCTCCCAAAATGGGTTGGCCTGATCCATTCTCTCTCTTCACTCTGTGGGAAAGCAGCCCTTGGGATGGGTGGTGATCTGCCCTGACCTAAATTCTTCTGGAGTGTTGTGCTCATCCCCACACAGGGCTGGTGCCTGAGCTAACCATGCTGGACAGCAAAGGATCCTGCCTGCTGTGCTCCCTGGAGACTCCTCGCAGAGTCCTCAGGGCAGAAGTTGCCTTCCAGGCCCCCTTGTAACAAATGCCAGGGTGCTGGAATGAGGAGAGGCTGGCAGAGGGATGCAATCACAGCACAGGCGTTAACAAGCTGGATTATTCCTCGCATCTCATCCATCAGTCTCATGACAAGCAGTTCAGGATTTGCATAAACGAGACAGATGTACTCTGTTCCCCTTTCCAGTCCTCTCTCCAGGAACCCTTGAGCAACGTGACGTGGCAGAGAAGATTGCTGGTGAGGGGCAGGCAGGGGGGTGTTATTGGGAGGCAAAGTTCTCCTCTCTTCTCACTTTCTTTGGCGTTGTTCAATCATAGGAGATGATGGAGGACGTTACGGAGTGATTTGTGCAGCACTGAGGATGTGTGTGGGGTTAGTGAGCTGTCTGT
Organism: Orthonyx spaldingii; assembly: GCA_013397795.1. Lineage (NCBI taxonomy): Eukaryota > Metazoa > Chordata > Aves > Passeriformes > Orthonychidae > Orthonyx > Orthonyx spaldingii. Next base: position 1,043,488 of record VZTJ01001264.1, read on the forward strand.
GTGCAGCCTTGATGAAGATGAAGGGCTGAAGGAGAAGGGTTTATATTTATTCTGAAGAGGGCTTGGGTGATGCTTCATCACAGGGATGGCAGCAGAATCTGTGGTTTTTACACGCTCCTTTATTTGTATGAGCATTTACTTCTGGCTCGGAGGACACGAAGACAGGACTGAAGAGCTGGAGGGCAGCTGGAGGTCTGCAGGCAACAGGGCTTAAATTTAGGCTACTACACAAGACCCAAGACCTTGGAGGGGAGTTCAGCTACAAAACCATGTGCTGGAAGTTCTTCTTGTCCCATTTCCTCCAGAGAAAGAGTTTGAGGCTCTTCCTTCTGCTCCCAGCCCAGCAGTGTTTAGGGAAACCTCAGCCCCAGGTGTCCCCGAGCAGCCCAGCGGTGACAAACCCACCTGTGCAGCACAGGAAGTCAGGAAACGTAGGAATGATGAGCAATCCTTCTAGGAAGGTGCCAGGAGGTGAGGATTTGTGCCTTTTTTGCCCAGAGGACAGATTGACCCAGCACAGTGGGACACACTGGAAATCCCCAGTGTCCCAGGACAATCCCTGGAGGGCCAGAGGCATCTCCACATCCAGTGCCAGGTTGGTTGGGAATGAAAGCCCCCACCTTGTGCCAGACACAATGAGCAGATGGCCCTGCTTGAGTTCCTGAAGAACAGGAATCCACATGCCAAATCAATGCTAATTTGCCCTTTCGCTGTCTGTCTCCACAGGCTCTGTCTCCGCTGCTGAAGGATACGGAGGAGGGGCTGAGCTTTGGCTCTGGCACCGGGCATGGCACAGCTTGTGGACACACCCCAGCCCTCCTTCCCTCTGAGAGGGGCTGGCCTCATCCCACAGACCTGCAGGAGAGAGTCCCTTGGCTCAGCCATCTGCCACGCTGTGTCCTGGCACCGTTTTGGGCCAAAACTTCACCAGGGAACGTGGAAATAATTTAACGGTCTGGAGGATCACGGGACCACACTCGTGCCTGCCTGTAACCCCTCAGTTATTTATGAGGAGCCTCAGAGGGAGTGCATGGACAGCAAAAGGGGTGTTCTCTCAGGTGTCACTGGAAGAACTGAGGGGTGGGGAAGCTCAGAGAATCATAAAATTGTGGAATGGTTTGGGTTGCAAGGAGCCAAAGACCATCCAGCCCCCACCCCCTGCCATTGGTCCAACCTTCCTCTAGACCAGGTTAATCAGATCCCCTTTCAGCCTGGTCTGGAATTCCTACAGGAATGGGGAGTCCACAACCTCTCTGGGCAGCCCCAGCTCTCTGATCTCCCCCTGGAGAGCAAATCCAGGTACCAGCTCTGTGGGATCAGGCAGACCTTAGCATTGGAGCCACATCAATGCGGGAGGTTGTCTCTGTCTTACCCTTCTCTGCACATAAATGATCAGCTTTTGAGGAGACTGCGAGCCCTGCCAGCCCCAGCAGCAGATTAGAGCTCTCCCCTCAACACTCAGCATTCCTGGCCCGAGTAGCCAGGTGAGGAAAAGAGTTAATCCAATTTTTTTTTGTCAGGGCTGCCCTCTGGGAACTCACAAAATGCCGGTAAACACGGGTAGGGCGGGTAGGTCCTGGTTAGGCGAGCAGGAGCATAAAGTTTGCTGCCAGTGCTTTTCATGAGAACTGGATCAGTGCTTTTTCCCTCTCCCTCCTTCCCTCCTTCTCCTTTGCCTTTGCAAAGTGCGACAGCGTGGGGATGAATCGCCTGATTGTGTGCTCCTCTTTCCCCCACCACGCCGCTCCAACAGCAGGGCTGGGGGATGGAAGAGGAGCCCAGCTGCTTCTTGTGGGCTGTTCTCTCCCCACCCACCAAGCACTTTAAATCAGACACAAATTAACACCAACTCCTGGCATCCTTTATTAGCCGGGTTGGCTCAGCCTTAGTTTGCTTTGCTTCTTATCTTCTATTTTAATATTTCGTATTTTTCCCTCCCCAAGTCCCACCTTCCTGAAGAGCACACCTAACAATATCGGCAATGGAGAGCAGGGATGGCCATTCAGCTCTTATAGGTTGATATCTGTTTTCTTGAGCTTTAAACCACCCACTGTGCCCCATTAGGGGACAGCAATCCCTCAAATGTCTCATATTTCCGGGATTTCTTCCCCCAAGCTGCTCTTGAAGCATCGTTCAGGGAGTAACCCCATGCACAGAGTCACGAACATGATGAACATCACCTTTAGGGTACAGAGTATTTGTCATTTAGCATCTGAGGAGGAAATTATGTAAGATCTGTGCTCTAGGGAATTGATGTAGCTGAAATTTGACTGCCTAATGTGGGTCATGGTGCGGGTAAAAACCTGAATCCTCAGTGGTCACAGGGGATCACACTCTCCAAAGGCTCCACAGTGACTTAAACATGAGGAGATGTCCTCACACTCTGGGAAGGTGGCACCAACCTGGTCACTGATCCTCATCATGATGGGGCTCCAGAACTAGAGTGTAAAGAAAAACCATCCCTGGTGGAGACACAAATGACTTCATGAAGGGCCACAAAGATGGTCAGAGGGCTGGAGCAGCTCTCCTCAAAGACAGGCTGAGAGAGCTGGGGTTATTCAGACCAGTCAGAGAAGAGAAAACTCTGGAAATACCTCAGTGCAGCCTCCCAGTGCCTTAAGGGAGCTTATAAAAAGAAGGGAGAGGGACTTTTTACAGGAGGAGATAGTGACAGGACAAGAGGCACTGGTTTTAAACTGAAAGGGAGAAGATTTAGATTAGATATTAGAAAGAAATTCTTCCCTGTGAGGAGGCCTGGCACAGGTTGCCCAGAGAAGCTGTGGCTGCCCCATCCATGGAAGTGTTGAAGGTCAGGCTGGACAGGGCTTGGAGCAACCTGGGATAGTGGAAGGTGTCCCTGCCCATAGCAGGGGATGGGACTTGATGATCTTGAAGGTCCCTTCCAACCAAACCATTCCATGATTCTGTGATCACAGGGCCCTGTTTCTTCAGCTGCCATCAGCAACGTGCTTGATGGAGGCAAGATGGGAGGAACAAATAATGGGTTTCCTGCTGGAAGTACCATGGAATTGTCTGTCTCCTCCTGGCTGGCTGCTTGGCCACGTTTGCCAAGCCGCACGCCATTCGGCAACTGTCAAACCTTTTTTGGATTTCCATCTCTGCAATATTCGTTTCTTAGCAACTCTGTTTGCTTTTAGCAAAAACAAAATGTCTCTGCCTGTGGCGTGCTATTTTGGGCAGAAATGGTGCTGTTTCAGGTCCACGCCAGTCAGAAGGACCCTGGTGAAAATGCCCACTCACTCTTAAGAGCACTGAGTGAAAATTCTTATTTGTTTCCTGCGTTCCACCTGCCGCAGGGAAAGCGCAGCAATCCTGGGCACAGGCTGTGGCAAACAGCTCATACCGCTGTTCCACAGTCCCTGCCGTTCCTGGGATCCTGGAGCAGATTGCATAACCCAGGTAATAAAGGTACAAGTCAGCAGCAAATTTTACAGCAGAACAAAATTTCAGCGAGAAAACGCAGTTTTGTGACCCCTGTGTACTTTATTGGGAATGTCCTTGGGCTTGCAAACTTTGATTGGATCCATCTCCACCAGAAGATTTGCCAGCACATCCTGCTTGAGAGAAAAGACCAATGAACTTGGAGGCTCAACCTTGTAAAAAAGCTCAGCAACAACTTCTACCACGGACCAAGAACGAACAGCACAATGTGAGGGTCACTGTGTCATTGCAGGATCCATATTTTTCCTTTCTTTATTTTCATGGAATCGCAGAATGGTTTGGGTTGGAAGGGACCTTCAAAATCATCTCATTCCACCTCCTGCCATGGACAGGGACACCTTCCACCAGACCAGATTGCTCAGAGCCCCATCCAACCTGGCGTTGAACACTTCCAGGGATGGGGAGTCCATCCTATCATTTCATCCCCACCAAAATGTTACAAATCCAGTCTCTGTCTAGTGGAAACTGGAATGAGTGGCCATCTCTTCTCAAAACCCCTCTGCAAGGTAAGTTTTATCCTCCTTCATGAGTTCCCTGTAAGGGTAAAGACACACAAACTGACATTAAACAGCATCAGCACCTCGTGAGATTATGATTTAGGAGATCTGATCGATTGGAAACTAATTCCAATTAAAAACCAACCAGGCAGAAATGCTTCCTCACTTCACAGGCTCAGGAAGGAGCTGAATTAAATAAGATCCCAGAAAAACAAATGGGACTTGAAGGCATTTAGCATCAGTGTGGGGAGACGGATGAATGGAAAATGGGACTTTTAGAAGGTGAAGATCAACTGTGCTTTAAATATAACTGCAGACATCAACTCTCCCACCCATCACAATCCCTCTATTTTGTATTCTCGGTTCGAGCTGAGCTGAGTTGAGCTGAGCACGTCACCCTGAACATATCCCACACCTCTGAATTCCTCAGAATATTTAGGGCAGGATAGAGATCTCACCTCACCAACTCAGTCTGCCCCTGGCATAAGGCTCCTTTCCTTCTGCACTGCTCTGTGCCCATGGGAACTGCTGACCCCCTGATGTTTGAGTTGTGGCATTTTATCCACTTTGCAAGTGACTCTAATGATGATGATGATTCTCGGTATGAATCCAAACATCCCCAAAAGCTGGTTTAAAACCAGGGAACATGAAGAGGACAAAATATGGCTTGAATTTTAAAGATCTGCCACTGGCAAAACTAAAGGTGCACCGTAAGAATAGAGGGAAGGAAGATGCTCAGCAACTCCTGAGTTAATACCTTGAGGCCTCAGGAGGCCTCTGAAAATCAGTGGAGTTGGAACTCAAGTGGTGTGGGAACTTGTACAGGTTGTAGCCATTTTCTCTGGAAGTAAGGACCATCCGTCTTTGATATAGATCCAAAGTTATTCACTGAATCCGAGAAGCCTCAGTGACGTCAGTGGGGCCAGGAATCCAACTCTTTATTCCTGAGCTGAATGCCTGCATATTGTTTTCATGCAGCTGTAAAGACCTCTTTTATGCATCTTCTTGATTTTTCTCTGGCTCATTCATCCTGATTCATCCTCCTCTGCTCGGAGCTCCTTGAATATCCTGCAAGAAGCCCACACACTCAGACACATTCTTGCCCGAGCCTACATCACAGTGGATTTGTCCAACTAATTTTTACTGAAATAAAGTTCCTGCCTTGCAAGATTGCCAAGAGCAATTGTTTTGGTGAATCATAAATACTGCAGAAAGTAAATGTTGGTTCAGGTTGTTTGTTTCCGCCCTTGGCAGATCGAGCTCTAAGGGTGCTCACATTCCTCAGGAAACTGAGATTTTAGTTCAGCAAATAAACAATGATGGCAATGGATATTCATTAGGAGAGTCCTACATTTGACTCTGGGAGATGAATCTGCAGAAAATCATGAACTTCTCCCAGCCAAGGATCATCAAACAGCAGCAGAAGTGTGGAATTAAATGTGCGTGTGCATCCTCATCTCTCTGCTCAACACCCTCACCTTGCCTGCAAACGATCCTCTCCAGGCTAAGGAATGACCCAGGAAGGGCCGAAAAGAGAAAATAAAATGGATTGTGCCACTATAACTTGTGGGTTGAACCACAATGGAGAAAAGCACTGTGCATTTTATCTGAAGATTTTTTTTAAGGAAAAGTACACAAGTTGCCCAAGACTTGAGAAAATGGGGATTTTTTTTTCAGTCCCACTTTAACCACTGGGTTTTGATGCTTAAGATGTAGGCAGGAGCACCTGGAAGATGATAGAGTCACAGGATGGTTTGGATTGGAAAGGACATTAAAGATCCTCTCATTCCAACCCCCTGCCACGGACAGGAACACCTTCCACTAAATACTCAGAATGAGTGATTTAATCTATCCCTGGATGCCTAAAAGACAGAGATGCAAATCTGAGCTGTCCCCTCAAGATTCCTTGGTCTGTCCATGGGAGGAAATGGGAATCTGCAGCAGGGAGTGATTTTGGACAAAGCCACTCTGGTCCAAAGTGTCTCAGGCAGTTCTGCACCGACAGAGAATTTCCATTTGATCCATTTTGTGGATCACTGCTGTCCCCACGTCTTTGGGAAGGGCAGAAGTTCCCATGGACAAATTAATCCATGGACAAATTCCTCAGCAACACTGCTCAGTGAAGACAATTCATGGGGAGACAGAAATGACCTCAAAACAGGGATCCAGACCCCACATCAGGACCAAGTGCCAAAAACGTTGTTGTTGAGCCAGAGTCCTTTGCTGGAGCTCACTCTGGATCTGTTTCCTGATCTCGATGGAAGATCCTTGACTTCTTCAGCAGATATTGATTACAAGGCCCTCCAAATTTTACTTTAATACAAATAATATATAAAGGCAACACTGTCATATTTCGTAATATGGTGACTGTAATGCCACTCCTGTTAAAGAGCAATTGCAGTGTAATTATGAGAAGTGTGTTCTCTGACACGCTTTCATGCCACAAATACAGATGTAACCTAATTATCCTCCATTACGATATATATTAATATTGCAATTTAACTTTGCGACAATGCATTAATATAATTGGTAATTGCAGGATGAATTGCATGTATCAGTGCTCTACATATGTGCACACACGCATGCACACTCCCCTCGTGGCTTGGGAAGGAAGGGACTGAGTGGTTCATGGTGTGGCTGAGAATAAATACTGTAAATGTCTCTGCAGTGCTGCACATTCAGTTCAGGTAGCACAGGGACACCAGAGAGCCAACACAAACCACTCACTCATGCAGTTAATGTTCTTATTATATCAACAGAAATAATTATTGATTGAGGAAAAAACCAAGCCACAGCATAATTACATTTTAATTGCAATATAATTCTACTGTAATTACACTTTTTCTGTTATTTGGCTCGGCCAATAACAATCAGGTTAGTGAGACATTGTTCTCATAATTTTAAAAGATTGTATTATTGTGTGATATTGCACAGCCTCCCAAGAGAAGAGGTTTCATCATTGATCAATTATTTCAACATAAACCTGGATTAGTGTTGGAAAATTAACAATAAAGAGCAACATTGCTGAGTAGCCCTCCTGAACCCTTCATGGCTCTGGTATCTCCAAATCACTGGCACTCAAAAAATCTGGAAAAAATATTGCATGGAAAGACGAAATGCCAGAAGATGAGTCCTTACCCTCAGTTTAGAATCCTCTGTCAGTTTTAAGGAGTCTGCTTGAAAAAGCCAACATGTTTAGATGGGAAAAGGAAGGTTATTCTAGCTAATTCTACATTCTCTCCCCAAAATATCTCCTGATTCAGGACAGTTGCCTATCCAGGAAATAATGAGAAAGAAGGTTATGGATGCTGATCCCATTTTCCTCAAGATGCAATGCCATGAACTTCCCTGGCTCCCTCCAAAGTAATTGAGGATGGAAGACATTGTTCCAGAGAAGCTCTAAAGAGAGTTTTGTTACTTGTCTCAGAAACCAGAAAGGTCTGGGAGACCTCACAAGTGACAAGAGACAATTATCTCATCATCAGCCTCGGAGCCTTTTTGTGCTCAAAGCATTGGCAGGAACAATTAGTGTCCTCCCTTCCCGCATTCCCCCTCTTCTTTCCTATTCATTAAAAAACTAATAAAAAATCAAACTGAATGAAGAAGTTGGAGAAGGAACGAAATCCTGTGTGCCTCCTGGATGCTCTGGGTGATACAGTAGCCATGGCAACAGGCAGTTCAACAGAACTCCTTTACCTTTGATTTTTCCTTTTTTGTCTTAATGTTTACAAGAAAAAATGGAATTTTCGTTCCCAGTTCATCTCCTGTGTAGGCCAAGCAAAACACTTTGTACAGTTCCTCATAAGGGTCTCCCTCTTTTTCATCACTTGCACGAGGGCATGACCAAGCCCCAGCTGAAATCAATTTGTCCATGAAGTTTTCACTCGCTGTTATTAAACCCCCTCCCCCCAAAAAAAAACCACTCCAAAACAAGAGGAGAGGAGGGTGGGAGGTGAGCTGGAGACATCCTGAACAACACAACAGTTTAGCACTGACTCATCCCCACAGCAAACCCCGGAGACCAAACATTCTGGAGAGTCCCAGGAGGGATCAAACAGACTCACAGAGGCAAAATCGATCCGTGGTTATAGAACAGGTTTTTTCAGACACAGCTCCAAATCAGAGAAAAATAATCATCTTTCAATCAGCCACTGCTGGATGCAAGCAGTGAGCATCACAGATGGGATTGCTTTTTACTCACTCCTTTCTGCTTTATTCCTCTCATTGGTGTCTGCCCAGGGAAGAAGTGGAATCACCATCCCTGGAAGGGTTCAAAAAACGTGTAAATGTGCTTAGGGACATGGTATAGTGGGGACCTGACAGTGCTTGGACTTGATGATCTTAGAGGTCTTTTCGAACCTAAATAATTCCATGATTCTCCGCTATTTTTACAAGCTCCATCGATCACTGGTCCCACCCAACATGGATGTTACAGATTTTGTGTTCAAAGTCACACCCAGCCTTCAAACTTCCCACCTGTCCTTGAGAACGGAGGTGTTGCAAGGTTTGGGATGATCCCAGGAGAGGATCTGAGCCACTGAGCCTGGATGAGCGTTTGGCAAAGGCTCCAACCTGGTCCCCAAGTTCAGGAAGGATCTCTAGTGAGACCCCTTGTCTGACAAATCCCAAATTGTGCAGTAACCCACACTGCTGTGGAGATCACGGGCTGCTCATCCGAGCCGTGTCTCCAGGGCTGGGAATGCTTTGTGAGTTTTCACGGCATTCCAGGGAAACCTGAAACGAGCACAGTGGCAGAGGCGATGAGCTCAGAGCCATGGCCCAATGCCTGCCACTGCAGAGCTGTTCAAGCCTGGTGTCTTGCTTGGGTTTCTTTTTTATAAAATGAGCTGATTTCAGGCCAAGGCTCCAAGCAGAAGTTCAGGGTGGTGGGGCCACACCCCAGAGATACCAGATTCACCCAGATCCTCTGGGAAAACAGGGTTCCTCTTGACTGCTAGGACAAGAACTGGAGGGGGTTTTTTGTCTGTTTGGTTTGTGGGTTGTTTCGTGGTGGATTTTTTTGCCAACAACCCCCACAGGAGACACTGCCTGGAGCCTGGCTTTGACTTTTGCTCTTTCTCACCTTGCCCAGCAATAACACCACGGACACACAGAGCAAAAGAGTCCTGACCCCTCCTTGCAGCTCCAGCCCTTGCTTCTCTCCTGGAGCAGGCAGGCAGACTGCAGCAGCTCCGAGAGAGGGGCCAAGTGTTCTCATGCTGCTCCCCAGAGCCAGGAGACTGTGGCACAGTCAGGCTCTGTGCTAGGGCTTGGGCTTGCAACCAACACTGACACTGCATTGCAGCACTAGGAAAAGTGGGGAGGGAGGAAAACTGATGCACACCCTGCAGGGAAAACAGCAGAGGTGGGATCATCCTCCCCACCTCTGGTGGGAATCCTTGTCCAACAGGGCAGTGCTCCTATGGCACTTCATCACAGAAAAAAGGGAAATCTAGCACTGACAGGTGAAAAAAAAAGAAAAAAAATTAAAATAAAACCAAACTCCCAAATGTGTAAAGCATAAGCCTAGCTGAGCTGGCAATTCTGCCTCCTTCCACAGCCTAACTCATTACTTCATTGAGTGCTCTGGGATACTCGGAGTGTGAGGCTGTGCTCTTAAAAAATACACCACTGTCCTACAGTCAATTGCATTCGTGTTCAATAGAGAGCAGATCAGGCTGTTGCAGAGCAAACCCTGCCAGAACCAATAACTGTACCAGCCATGGCGTTATGCTAAGATGCTGCTTCAGTAAATTATCAGCTAGGAAGAGCCTGGATCCTTTAATACTCCCGAGATTTGTGACTGCGCAAACCTGTGTATGGATACAGATAAATGCAGTCAAACAGATTCACTGGGTGCTATTGGCTGAGGATCCTCTGAGTAACAAGGAATGACACATTTAAAACCCTAGGTTAAAATCAAGACTTACTGGCCCATCTCCAGAGATGGAAAAAAAAATCCATGTTTTGGAGACAGAGTAGCTAAAGAAGGGGGAATCCTGCATGTCAACAACCAAACCACTGTGTTTGTGTAGCGAAAGATCTGTAAAGGATGATCCCAGTGGATCCCTGGGATGCATTTATGCTGCCAAGTCATGGTAAACACTGAAAATGATCTTCAGCAGAGGAAATCAAAGACCGGCTGGTGGGAGAGAGGAGATTTGGGAGGACCACTAACAGAAACTGGGGAAAAAAAATGGGGAGAATTTTCCTCTTTGGGAGGGAAAAGTCATTTAGTTGAATCCACTTGAAGAAGGACTGGAAGAATGGATGGAGAATAGAGAAATAACACTGTGACTCCTGCCCCTCAGCACATGGTTAATGCTGAGGACTCATTGCCATGAGCCTTCCTGGAGGCCTTGAAGAGTCCCTCCACACGGAGAGAGCTTTTTTTCAAGAGTTTGGGTGGTTTGTTTCAGAAATCATAGCAAGGCTGATCCTGAAAGAAGCCACCTCAGCTCTTCCTGAGGGCCACACCCTTCCAAGTGTCCCAAGTTGTGTCTTCTCACGAGCTGAGGTTTCTGTTGCTGAGACTTCCCCGAGTCTCTGGCGACATTAAAAGTGGTCAGGTGGAATCTGTGAGGTAATTTCCTACTAATCTACAGGGATCCAACTTTCTTCTCAAAACTGGGGCAAAAAATCAGTTAAGAACTTCCTGTAAGACCTCAAGAGTACTGAAATTGGCTACAGCATCCATTGCGTTTACCCACCACTCACCCTCTCCTTCCCCTTTTGAAGCATCCAGCACATCTTTAGTGAACTAAAGGACCACGTATTTTGCTGTTACATAATGAAAATACTCAACAAGGCAGGGAATGAGGAAGGGGGAGAGCAGCTGCCAACAACGGACTGAACTTTAAGTCGAAGGCAAAACGAATTTCACCTGCCAAAACATCAGCCCTACTTTTCTCCCTCCCTCAGTGGGCGCCCAGCTGAACCACGGCCTCGCCTCATTGCCTGGCTGATGAACTCTGAAAGGCTGCAGCCCCAAGCAGTTCTCTTCCAGGGAGTTTCCTTGCATTTCTCTTCGCAGCCTGTAATGGGATATGAAGCTTTTTTGGGACGCATTAGCGCAGATGACACTCTGCAGAAAGGAATTGTGTTGCAGCGTCTGCCGCGTGCGGACGTTAAGTCCTCCTTGCCTTCCCAGCTGATGTTGCTATTATTGTTCTGGAGTTCATAACAACGTGACTCGGAGCATTTCCAATTTGTCCTCTAGACACAAACCCTACAAAAATGATCTTTCCATGTCTCCCTTGCCAGCAGGAGGATGTTGACATGATTGAATTCCTGGGGTGAGGGCAGAAAGGGGAGCAGGCAGCGGATCCAATGTGAGAGTGGAATTGAATTCCCAGATCTTGAGCTGGGAACAGAATTTTCCATCGATAGCATTTGTAAAATGAAGCAGTGCTGACACTTTTAATAGTGGAGCTCGCATGAATTCTATTTAATTTTGCTTGTTGACTGGTTTCTTCCCAAGAACCCAGATTTACCAAAAATAAAGGCAGTTTCTTTTGCAGCGCAGGAAAAATTCAGGTTTTCCTTCCAGGAGAACCTATTTACAGCAAGATCTGCTTTCTTGGGAAAGCTGAGCTAGAACAGCTTAACTTCCCCGTGTCCTGGAGAAATGCCATGATGGGAAGTTGGCATGGGGCAGCTTGGAATGAGGAATGGGGAATTTCATTTCTAGAGGACTGGCTTGATTCCTGTTTGGACAATGAGGGGAAAAAAGTAAATTTCTGTTTAGATCAATCATGAGAAAAAGAAGTCTTTTCCTGGCTCCCTGATGAATTTTGTTGTCCTTCCTGAATTTCTAACCAGGTTGGTGCTTGCACCTATGAAAATGCAAAGCAAACAAATACTCACAACCCTACTGAGGATATTTTTCAGTGAAACTGAGAGATTTCTCTTCTGCCACCTGAGATCTGGTCTGAGAGACGCTGCTAGGGAAGGATGGATGAAGTCCAGTTTCTTTTTGCTTTCACTGTGTATTTTAATCTCTGCAGCTTTCAGTCCCACACCTTTCACAGGCATGAAAATAAGCTTCCAAGCAAAGATCTTCTGCTGGTATAAGCCAGAAAAACTCAATCCTATCAACCAAGAAATGTCATTTCAAAGTGACTCATTATTTTTTAACAAGGGACCAGAGAGAGAAAGTTTCCTTTCTTACAGTCAGATGATGCCTCTCTTTAGCAATTCAAGGCAGTGAGGCTGGGGAAGTGTCTGGAGCACAGATTTTATCAGAAGCGTCTGAGGGAGCTGGGATTGTTCATTCTGGAGAAAAGGAGGCTCAGAGAGGACCTTCTCGCTCTCTACCTGACAGGAGGGTGAAGCCAAGTGGGGATCAGTCTCTTCTCCCAGGTAACAAGTGACAGGATGAGAAGAAATGGCCTCAAGTTGCTGCAGGGAAGGTTTAGATTGGCTATTAGGAAAAATTTCTGCACAGAAAGGGTTGTCAAGCACTGGAAGAGGCTGCCAGGGCAAGTGGTTGAGTCACCGTCCCTGGAGGGATTGAGAAGACATTGCAGATTGTGGGGTGTAGAGATGTTGTTTAGTGCTGGCCATGGCAGTGCTGGGTTAATGGTTGGACTCGATTATTCTAAAGGTGTTTTCCAACCTAAAATATCTTCTGTTTCACTGAAGGAACTAAAAAAACATCGTGCTCCAGCATCCCAGATAGCTTTTGATCCCTGAAAAAGAAACAGCCTGGCTTGACGTTCGCACGACACCAATGAACCAGGCAAACAGTGCTCTGGAGGGCCCTGCCTCACACCCTCCGGGGCTTAACAGCAGTCATTGCTCAGTGCAATAATCCTAAAAACAGTGCTGGTCATTTTCCAAAAGCTAATGACAAGTTTGTTAGTTAATGGCCCAGATCAGAGCCAAGGGCGATTAATGATCTAACAAACCAGTCGATGAACTGGTAATGAAGAGCAATTATGATCTGTATCAACATCCCCCCCAGCAAAGAATCCCCTTTATTAGTCTTTTCTTCCCTCTGTAGAGGGTCTTGGACAAGCCAGGGGCTATTTCAGGAAATTGCTGGCTCCCTGGAAATCAATAACCAATCAACACCTGGAGCTTGTGCTGAAAAGATGCATATGCCAGAAAACAAACCCTCCAAGAAACATTTTACCTAGAAAATTAATGAACCCAACATGTAATGTGATTTGCCTTAGACTCAGCTGTTCAACAGCTTGTTCAAGGCGCTGTTTTTTCTTTGTTTAAATCCCTTGCTAAAAATTTACAGTATAAGGGAAAAGCACATGGAAGTGGAAAACCATTTTCTTCGTTATGACAGTGACTGAGTGACCAGAACGAGCTCCTTTGCTGTGATGGAATCATGGGAGCATAGTAAAGGTTTGTCCAAAAGAGGCATCTATAATGTAGGGATGTTATTTTAGGAACTGGAGAGCTCACAACAAACTTCCCAGATCCTTAAACAACCCTGGGTTGGGAGAACATTGAATCATAGATAACACACCGAGAGACCAATTCCATCTCCAGACAAGCCCATCTGGAGAGAGGCTTTTGACAAGGGCATGCAGTAATAGGACAGGGGGGACAAAAAAAAAAATCTAGGAAAAGCTCTGCCATGGCTAATTTGGACATCCAGCACTGCAATCTGAGCCAATGGCTGGGTTCTTTTGTCCTGTAAATCCAGAAAAACATCTTATTTCCTTTCTTTGCCACAATTCCTCCTGTACCTCTTACAGCAGGCAAAGCAGTCTCATTGTCTCTATTGTATTTTTCTGTAGCCCAAAACAAAAAAAAAAAATCTCATTTATTTATTGATTTATTCTTCAACATCGGTAGTGTCCTAATCTTAACTTTGAACTCACCAGGTCATAAAAAGCTGATTAAAAAAACAAAGATACTCTACCATAAAATCTTAATATTTTGTTTCCAGCAGTACCAATGAGGGACATTATTTGGGTTGAACACATCTCTCCTACTCAGCATCTAGAACTGCTGATTCAGAGGCTTTAGAGGAGACTTTTCGTTTCAGTATCCACCCAGTTTCATCACCAGATAGCTTCTTTTGAGGACATCATATGGCAGCAGTGGGCAGTGACAGACGCCACTCAAAGGGGAGTCAAAATATCACTCAGGAGCTTTGGGAACTCTTGGAGCCAAGGGCTGAGGACCCCAGCGCTGGATACTGTCCTAGGATAAGACATCTGCAGTCTCCTCAATCTTCTGTGAGCCCCCTGCTAAAAGTATGAAGGGCTTTAACTCCAACAACCATCACTTACACAAGATTTACTACTGGTTTTAATATTACCAGTTCTGGAGGCACAGAGGAAGGAAGAGTGGCGGAGCCTTCAAGCAGTTGAGAGAGAATGGCAGCAGCCTCCTGCAAGTGATTTATCCCACCAAAGAGCTGAATCACTTCTGTGAGCAGATGATGGTGGTGGTTTCAAGGTCTGGGTTTGATTTCATGCCTGGTTCATGGCTTTGGGGGGAGCAGTGGCTCCAGTGCATTGGTGCAGTCTGCATCGGCGGCAGCAGCCCAGCCCAGCTCTGATTGCTTGAGCTGCACTGGTGTAAATCATCTCTCATCCCCCACGACAATGTGAGTCACTGATCCTGGCACTTGGCTGCCTTGGCAGCTCTCCCAGAATCTGTTGCATGGCTCTCAGCAGCCAGGGGATGCTTTCAGTGGGATTTGTGGGTACAGGGATATTGGCTTCTCTATGCCTTGGTTTCCTCATTAGTGGAGCAAAGCTAACAACCCTTACCCGCTCCTTCAAATAAGAAAGGAAAACCTTATCAAAAAACTTAGCCAGCTGTGGTTTATGTAATGCTTTGTGATCCCGTGGCAGAGAGAACTCTAGGAGAGAAAAGTCCAGTTACTCTGAATAGTTTAAAAGGTGTCTCCTCCACACTCTGTCGATTGGCTCACGCTGACTTAATCTCTGAACTCAGCTGAGCATCTGCTTGCCCAGAATTAGCCCCCGGGATGGGAAACCCAATTCACATTCCACTTGCAACCTGCAAGGTGAGGCCCTGATCTTTTTCACCAGCTGGAGCTGGTTAGAGGGTATTGTCTTGTTTCCCTTTTTAAACACTGAGCTGTCCTGCTAAGTCTGTCCCTACTTGTCTTGCTCCTTTGTTCCCTGATGATCAATTTGATTTAATTCACTCTTTCCACACATTTACAAGCCTTTATAATACAGCACCTACTACAGCTGCCAAACTTTTTTTAATTTCAAGTTCCTCTCCCCTTCCACTTCATCTAATCTTTATTAATTAACTACTTAATAACCATCAATTATTCTGTAAATAAACGAGTGGCTGAGCAGCCTCTGTGCAGTGCTTTCCTCCTTCTGAGCAGCATGGTACCACATTCTCCAATTCACAGTCTTTGCAGCAGCTATTTTGCTAGAACAAAATTTGTGCCCTGGGACAAACTTTTTGCTGTTGCCCAAGAACAGAACATTTCAAATGCTTTAAGTACAGGGGAGCAGTGTTAGGACTGCCAGCAGTCTTCTGAGTTTCGGGAAAGTCAAAAAATCACAGCAGAGCTCCTCACTTCCACAGTCGCCTTTCTGATACCTGAGCTATTGGAGGAGGCCTGCAGAAGTGAAGCCACTGCCATTAAATTTGGGATAGGGGACCATCACTGTTTCTATTCTGGGCACATGCAAACCCAGCAAGTCAAAAACTGGTCTCAATTCTACCAGCAGAAATGGGATGGCCAAAGAAATATGAATGGGACAGAGATTTCTCTTCAAAAAGAGATAATGGATTGGGACTGTGTTGTCTCAGTTCCCAGGTTTGTGACTTCCTGGGTGCTCTCGGGTTAAGTCACTTGGTTCTGTGCCTTGGCTGCTCTACTAAAACATGGACTGTGGGGTACCAAGTCTTCCTTAGAACATCTCAAGCAATGCTTTGAAGTCTTCCATGAAAAACTCTGAAGGAGGAAGTAGCTGTTACCAGCAGGATCACACCAGATTCATGGGTGCTGAGGGTGTCTGCAAAGTCACAGATCACAGAATGGGTCAGGCTGGAAGGGACCTCAGTGGGGTCATCTGGTCCCACCCCCCTGCTCCAGCAGGGCCATCCCAGAGCACAGGCAGAGGATTGTGTCCAGACAGTTCTGGAATATCTCCAGTGAGGGAGGCTGCACACCCTCTCTGGTCTCTGTTCAGGGCTGGGTCACTGCACAAGTTCTTCCTCTTGTTCAGGTGGAACTTCCTGGGCGTCAGTTCCTGCCCGTTCCTCTTGTGCCATTGCTGGGCCCCACAGAACAAAGCCTGGTCCCTCTCTGACCCCTCCCTGCAGACACTGACAGACATTGATAAAGTCCCCTCTCAGTCATCTCCTCAAGGCTAAACAGGCCCAACCATCTCAGAACTGGCCCAACTCTCTCAGGAAGTCCCGATATTTTCTGTTATCTGCCCTCTCAGTAACAACATTACAGTGCCCTCCTGGCCTGTCCCATAAACCCAGAGGTCCCCAATGCCACCAGGACCAGGCCCATTACAGTCCACACAAGAGGGGAGCAGGGCAACTTTACAGATGAGAGCATGGATAGCAAAGATTTGAGGTTTTCATTGTTGACATGGGCTCCAGAGGAGCCAATATTTGGCCCTGTTCACTGACACTTGGCTCATCCTCTTGCACCTATGGCTGAGGCTCTCCTCAGTCTCAGATTTGGATACTTTTCCCTGTGACTCCCCAGAAGAAGGACTTTTCCTTTCCACGAAAGAAGATCAACCCTGTTCTGTCCAGGATTTGGTCCTTCCTCAACAAACCCCTGGAATTAACAGCAAAATTCTCGCTGATTTTAGGAAAGAACATGTCAGGGCATTAATTTCTTACTCTTCCTCCCCAGAAGGAACCATTTACTCTTCTCTCCCTGGAACAGTTGGAGAAATTTTTCACCACTGCGCTGATGGAAGAAACGACTCTGCTTAATAGAAGCAGATAGAAAAAATATGAGGTCATTTGGTCACAAATGAAAAACTTGCCTAGTCTCATAGTTTAGTGCTGAGTTTGCCTGGCCCCTTTTATGATTAGATTATTACTTATTCACTTATTCGTCTATTTAATCATATCAAGGAAGGGTGCCCTACATGACCCTTCTGGTTACTTGCTGATTCCTTTGTTCTTTTATTCTGCTTTTAACTGAGATTATTTCCATACAGGTTCCTTTCATAATGAGCCTTGAATTATTGTACTTTATCATCCATAAGGTGCTTCTCTGGTTTGCTGGTGTGTCCCTATCTATCTGAGCTATTCCTGCAGGACACATTACTCTTAAGTGACTCACAAGGATCAGCCATTCACAGAGTCCTGGATTTTAAGGATGGCTGAGCCCTTCTCTTTCTTAACCTCCTGAAAGGTGATGGCCTTAGACATTACATTGTTCCTGAACTTCTGGCTGTCATAGTGTGTCTTTCAAAATTAATACAAGCTAAATCAAAAGGTACAAAGCTTGTCAGGGCACTAAGCCCCAGCAGAGCTTTGTGAATGAATTATAATTTCAGATCTCTCCCTTTTTTTTTTTTTTTTTTTTTTATTTTCCCCCCAGCTTCCTTACCCATAAATTTGGGGGTTTGTTGGTGTGGGGTATTTTTAGGTAAAGATGAAACTGGTTGTGTAAGAGAGAAGTATCACAGCAATATGAAATTCTACATAGGACACATTGTTTATAGATTTCATGTGAAGCTGTCCCTGTGAACATCTCTGATTTGTTTAAAAATTGACCCCGTGTTTTCTGGTTGTATCTACCTGGTTTAAGTAAGAGTCATTTCATAAAGGGAGGCGTCTTCTAGCACAACACACCCGCAAAAGACAATCATATTATCCCTATCTCACATTAAAGAATACAGAGGGAATAAGGGGACTTGTTTATGGCTGTATTTCTTAGTTAGCAGCAGAGATAGAAGGAAAATTATGGAGCCTGGATGATCAGTTTTATTGTTCAGTCATTAGACCACATCTAATCCCCCCCAAAAATGTGTTACAATTTATTTCTATTTTTGCTTATCTTTCCTTAATGATGGGACTGCATTGGGTGACTTCTTGGGTTCCTGCTTAGCCTCACCCCCCACTTATCGCGATGGAAATTAACTCTGCTGTAAAATCAGAGGATCCTTTCAAAATGTTAGAGACAAATTGTGAATCTGCAACAGCACCGCTGCATCTCTTGCTAAGAAAAGATGCAGTAATCAAAATTTCATCTTGATTTCATCTAAAGAACCAGTCAGAAGTACCCACTTTAATCCAAGCTGTAGGAAGGACAAAGCTCAGAAAGGTGACTCAGATCCTGAGCCAAGGAAAATATAAAATTTGCATGTTCAGCTTTGGTCCAGAAGTTTGGACGGACACTCTTTTACATGAGTGGCAGCTGAAAGCTGTGCCCTGGAGAGAAGCTGGGAAGAAAACACAAAGAAATTCCAGGGAAGCAGTGAGGCTCTCGAAATGCAGTTGTCCAACCTCACCTCACAGGCCAGAGGTAACAGCCGTGAAGATTTCATCCAACACGGGAGCTGTGACCTGCGGCAATCTGTGTGGCCTTGGAAGGGAGAATACTGACTGTAGCAGGAAAGAGGTGGAAAATTCGCTAGGCACCCAACTGGCATTCATGGCACCAAGTTGCTGCAGGACTGGCCTTGGAAAAGTTCACAGAATCACCAAGAGGTTTGGGTTGGAAGGGACCTTCAGGATCATCTTATTCCAATTCCCTGCCACGGGCAGGGACACCTCCCACTAGACCAGGTTGCTCCAATCCCCATCCAACCTTGGGCACTTCCAAGTTGATTCTTGTAAATCCATGGCCTTCAAGGCATTGCATGAGCCATGTAAGTCCCAAACCACCAAAATACTCTGGTGTGAGAACATCAGAGGCGAGGAGCAGTGTTTGGTGGCTCATGATGAGTCAACACATTAAGTGTGTGTGTATGTTGTGTGCGTGTGTAGCCATGTTTTCCATTCCTCCACCCACAGGGATCCCACCAACCTACTTGGAGAAGATTCCTGAGCCCAACCTCCACAAAATCTGAAGAGGAGTTCCAGGCCGTTTTTAGTTGTCTCAGTAAATTGAACCAGGATGGACCAAGCCTGTCCAGCAGATATTCACTTCAGCTTAAGTCCCTCGAACATGGTTTACTTCCAAATATCAGGATCTGAAACCAATGGATATAGGCAGTAGGCACTCTATTTCCTAACTTTATCTGTTTTCAAGGTGGATACTTCCATAAAAACAAGTTTTAGTGCTCCCCAAGTTGTCAGTAGGAACCTAGAAAAGAGAATCAGTCATGAGTCACATTGTTCACCACATGAAAGGAAGATACGTTGCCTCTGACTCTCCAGATGGGCCACAGCAATAACTACTCTGGCAAAATTGTGATTTCTGGACATTTGAGGTGTACAAGAACTCCAGAAAGAGATGGTGCTGCAATTCCAACTTGCATTTTACTGGAAAACAATCAATGCACTGTCACTGGTGCTTGAGCAATGCAGAAGATGACTGGCCAGCATGTTAGACAGAAATATTCATCAGAGTTTGTTCTGCAGTGACCAAAAACTCCAAGAACCAAAGTGGTGAGGAGGTGGAGGAGTTGACACAGGGAGATTACAGAAAGAGTTTTCAAACACAGCTAAAAGTTGAGAAAAGGGCACCCATGGATAGGTGCTGGTAGGAGAAAAAATCCCTGTTGTTTATTGGCCAGACCCCCAGTATGCTGGGAGATGTGATCATGGACAGTGTTTCTCCTGAAAAATTGCAATTTTAATTCCTTCAAGAGGGTGTGGACTGAACTTGACTCTTTGAATGATGTTCATTCATAACACAGAATCAGGAACGCCTTTACAAATAATATTCTTGTCATGCTGTGTTGTTGTTAAAGCCCCTGGGTTTTGGATGGACTGGGAGCCAGGCAGTGGTTTAGACAAAAGCTGATCAGGAGCCTGAGCAGCGATTAAAGGACAAGTTTATAAAAGAAGCTGGCAGATGATGAAAGGAAATTGTCAGGTGATGCAGTCACAAAAGGCAAACAAATAAAAACAAATTCAGGGACCAGCAATTTCTTTCTGAAGGCAGAAGAATCAACATGTCTAAAAGGAAATGGAAGGGAAGGGAACATGGAGATGAAGGAGAGGAGACGAGATTGTACTTCCATTCTGAGGAGAGAAAAAACAAGTTTCAGACCAGACAACCCAGTGGAATAGTTTATTACTTCAGCTTTCTGCTATTTGTTGCTGTCTATTTATCTTATTTTATTAAAGTACTGAATCCATCTCCATTGTGAAGTGTCCATTATACAGAGTTAAAAATAACTTTTTAAGCCTCCTGTGATATAGATTGCAGCAATAGCAATGAGTCAAAAAGGGAGCTATTTCTCATCTGCTGCTTCTATTTCCAAAAACCAATCACGTGAATGTGCTAAGATGGACTTAATAGGATCAGAGCAGTCATTGGGATCCTGGAAGGAAATGGGATCACAAACACAATCTTTCCAAAAACTGAGGCCTAAAGTTTTGTGTCTTACGAGGCCAAGTGCAAGGTCCTGCACGTGGGTTGGAGCAATTCCTGGTATCAATCCAGGCTGGGGGATGAAGAGATTGGGAAGAACATGGGGATCGTGGATGAAAAGTGGGACTTGATCCAGCACTGTGTGAGGTCAACTGTATCCTGGTTTCTGGGATTTTCTTCCTCAACCTCTCTCTGGTGAGAAGAGAAGGCTCCAAAGAGACCCTATTGTAGCCTTTCAGTACCTAGAAGGGGTTTGTAAGAAAGGTGAGGAGAGACTTTTTAATAGGGCCTGTAGTGACAGGGAATAAAGATTTTCCACTAAAAGAGGGGAGATTCAGGCCAAATATAAGGAAGCAATTTTTTTACCATGAGGATGGTGAAACACTGGGCCGTGTTGCTCAGAGATTGCTGGTAGATTCCACATCCTTGAAAACATTCAAGACCAGGTTGGACGGAGCTTTGAACAACCTGGTCTACCTGAAGATGTCCCTTTTCCTGACCTTTAAAGGACATTTAGTCCAATCTAAGCCATTCTGTGATACCCCAGTTCCAGGCTGGGTGAACAGGTAATGTTATCACCATGAACCCCCTGCCAACACACCAAGGTGGGAACAGCTTCCTGATATTACCCTAAACACTGATATCCCCCCAGCTCACCTACTCAGCCTCTTCAAACATAGGAGAAGAAGAAGAAAAAAAGCAGAAAAATACAGGACATCACATACACAGTGGGGTTTTAAATTTAATGATTGTGGGAGGATACCAAACATCTCATCACAGGTTTCTCTTGCTGGAAAGTAAAAGGTGCAAAAAGAAAAGCCCAGCATACAGGGATTTATGGTGATGTAGCTTAGAAAGTGACAGGGAATTGATTAGAGAAGAATTAGCTTCTAGAATTGATTAAAGAAGAATTAGCTTCTAGAATTAGATTCTAGAAGAATCAGATACATTAGAATTAGAAGAATCCAGAAGTAGATTCTAGAATAATTCTAGAATTGGACGGATTTTCACTTTCTGGCTGTACTCACACTAACCTTGCACAGAACTGTCCTCATCCCTGTGAGACGGACTCAGAATCAAGCGGGCCCTGCCTTTCTCTGGTGTTTAAGCATCACTGGCTGCTGTTCTTTGGGAGAAGAGTGAAGATCTCCTACCTGTCAATCTCACCTCTGACAGAACCCTTGCCTGTCGAAAATGAGTGTCCACCACCTCTTCATGGAAGAACTCAGAGCTCTTTTGTCCATGTTGCAGACTTGGACTTCAGACAGAGACATGGAACAAGTTTTTCAGGGTCACACAGGGCTCCTAAAAGTTGTAGTTTCCTCCAGATTAAACCAATCATTTTCCTAGAACACCCTTCCAACCCTTCTTTGGAGGATGGATCTCTCTCTGCAGGCTCAAGGAATGAAAGAGTCTGAATGGAAATGGCTGGGAATACAGGGAAAACAGGGAATGCATTTCCAGGCTCCTTTTGCACTGGAAATACTTCACTGACATCTCATGGAATCATAGAATTACAGAACCTCGTGAGTTAAAAAGGACCCACAAGAATCATCAAAATCCAACTTCTGGCCCTGAATAGGACAGCCCCAAGAATCTCACCACGTATCTGTAGGTACTTAACCAATTACTGCAACAACCAAAGAAATTAAAGACATTGTAATATAAATATATGTACATATAAATGCATGAGTAAATATAGTTACATATAGAAATGTGGAAATGAATATTCATTATATGCAAATACACATATATTTATAAAAATACATTTATATATGCATATAGATGCATTATATTGGTTTAGGGAAAAAGAGAAAGGCAACAGCTGCTGCTTCAAGAAGGGAAAATAAAAATCCTGGAACAAATTTCTCAGACTCCTGTAGGGCTCTCTTTTACAGCAGCTCTCCCAGGCATAAAAAGAAATTTTTCCTGCCCTGGGTAGAAGGGCATATCAGCCCTCCAGCTCCACTGTTACGTCATTTAATGCCTATTGCCTGGATTAATAGGCCTCTCAATTGAAAATACTTTTTGGAGCAGAACTTGGCTGCAGCTGTTTTCCTTTCTGGGGATCTCCTACAGTGCTCTGTAAAGCAGCAGATTAAATACTGATGGAGCAGTGCTGGGAAATAGCAATTGTAGCCGTGGTGATTGTTCATACTTATGCCTGGACATTAGAGCTCGGCATCTGAGTGAGAGGATATTAGTTGAGATGATGGGGTCGTGCTTTGGTGTACCCAGACTCATATTTAGGAGGTATAAATAGAGCAGCAAACACCTTCACAGGGCTAAAGGTGTATTAATTATACTTTCTGTGGCAGTCTATGGTCTTGGTAGAGATATACACTCTGGTGATATATCCTAGCCTTGAAAATCCAGGTGCTCACTGGATTTATTAACAGCAGAATGGTTCCTCTTTAAACAAAACCATTTCAGGAGGTTCAATATATAATTGACCCTGTAATATATAATTGGATCAGCATCGTTGCTTCTCCTCATTCTCCTAAAGATACTCAGCAAAGTCTGATTTGTTTATAAGAGTCCTGGGTGAGAAGGTTTTGGAGAAAGGAATGCTCTCCCAGCCTTCTTCCCTTGCTCCTCATCCAAAGCCCCTGGGCACAGGAGCCTTGCAAGTATGGGCAGTGTTGGTCAAATACTGATTTTTGTGAAGCACAGAAAGCCCAGCTGGCAGCAGCTGCTCTCTGGTGTCCCCACACCTTCCCATCCCAGGAAATGGGTCCAGAGCTGTGTGACCCACAAGCTGATGGGAAGGAGCACCTCTCCCTCGTGATGCCAAAGCTAAAATCAGCAGGAGCCATGGCATGGCAGGATGGTTCCCAGTGTGAGTTATGCTGGATGCTGACCTTCCTCTGAGGTGCTGATCTGAGTCCTGGTCTTCCTTCCAGAGAGGCCAGGATTGTTTTCCCTGGGATTGCTCTGTTGGCTGGGTGTGGGAGTGGAGGAGAGGAGATTTCCTTGTTCTCCTCCACCCATCTTGACCAGGCACATTGGATTGACCACTCATTACCTAGGATGTGGCTGTACCTGGCTATGAATTATCAGCACCATCAGCCTCAAGTAGCACGAGATTATCTCACAACTATCAGCCTAGGATGGATTAGCAGGAGCTTCCAGACATCCATCTCTGATCCAGAAAGTCCTTCCTACTGCCATCTTTCTGTGCCGGTTGCCCAGAGTTGTTCCACAAAATCCTCCCCATCCCTGGAAGTGTCCAAGGCCAGGTTGGATGGAGCTCTGAGCAACCTGGTCTAGGGGAAAGTGGTCCCACCCACAGCAGGGGATTGGAATGAGATGATCTTGAAGGTCCCTTCCAACCCAAACAATTCCAGGATCCTATGATTGTATTTTCAATCACAGCCCAGAATAGAATAGATCCAAAGGGATCTCCAGTAAAGATATTGACAGGCGGTGTCTTGGCACAGCTCACTTCTTTTTTCTTGCATTATGGAGTGGTGCTTAAAATACTGCAGCACCCTGGGCTTGGGCAATAAGCTTCAACTCCCTGGGGACAGAAATGTCCTGAGAGGGAGCCTCGTGTTTTCCCTCAAGCGGAGAGCGGGCAGAATCACAGAATCAGTGGTTTGGGTTGGGAGGGATCTTGTAGATCATCCCATTCCACCCTCCCTGCCATGGACAGGGACACCTTCCACTAGACCAGGTTGCTCAGAGCTCCATCCTGCCTGGCCTTGAAGACTTCCAGGAATGGAGCATCCACAAATTCTCGGGGCAACCTCTGGGCAGAGAAGATGTTTTTTTACCTCTTCCAAACAACCTCTTGCATGGAAAGGTCACCAATCCCTAACTGCTGCTGTCCTAGAAACCAGCAGCTTGAGAGGAAGTAGCTGTCAAGGAGAGGAGTACAGTAGGAATCTGAGGGCAGATCTAATGCTAAACCCAGGCTTTCTAAAGCCTTATAAATGTCAGCCTTGTTTGTTTTCACGTAGGTGGTGGGAATAGAGCAAAGGCTGCTCTGTGTTACTTGAGTCTGACTAATGCTGCCACAGCCAGGCTGGTGAGCTGCTGATGAAAATGTAACTCAACAGGTCTCTGACACCTTTAAACACCTCTCCCTGCATCCCTAGAGGAAACCTGGATCTGAGGTCCGTAGGGATAATGTGAAATGGCAGCAGAGGCACCCCAGAGGGATGTGCAGCCAGAGGTTTGTAAGGGAAAGAAGCAGAGGAAAGTGGTGATACTGGCTGGAAACGTAATTCTCAGGGGTGTAGGAAGCCTGACTAAACAGCTTTTCACTCTCTGTTCACTCCACTGAGGTCACCCCCCACACACCCACAAAAACCAGGAGCTCCCCTTGGTCACCCCCCCTTCAGCAGTGCCATCCTGCTCCTCCGGGGAGCAGGAGATGTCAGGGTTTGAAGATGCCAGGGTTTGAAGAGCACCATCAGGATAATAGCACGATTGCTGTTTTACTCCTAAATTATGCATCATCCCCCAGCACACGCTCCCAGCAGGTGTCTGTCTCCGAGCTGTACAAGGGCACTGTCAGCTCCACGCTTGTCACCAACCTGGAGCAGCTGAACAGGAGATGGTCCCACCTCTCCTGGGTGCTCCAAGTCATTTCAAACACGAAGTTAGGTCAGCAAATTGAGGGCGATCACTGGAGGAGAAGCAGGGACCAGAACTGGTAACAACTGAGGGAAGGTGACCTCAGTGTGCTGTGGACAAAGGATGGTCAGAACTTTTCAAACCAATCAAAGCATGATTTTTGCCTATTTTAAATCATGTCCACTTGTATTTGAGACCAAAAGAAAGGGTTTCTTTTTGCATAAATAGCTTTACTGAGTCTCTGTTGGGTCGTGGGCTAGCTCTGCCAGGATTATATTGGCTTTTCTGCAGCACAATCAATACAATTCTTTCCAGTTTAATTTATATATTTTTTTTTGGTCAGGTGAGGAAGTGGTGACATCCAAAAAGCAGCTGAGCAGTGAAGTAGGAGAGTCACAGTGCTTTTGTGCTGGCTCACTGAGGTCCGTTTCTCGTGTGGATTACGACCTGTGGTCCCCTTACACAGCAGGGCTGTGCTGGTTCAAAGCACGGTGTGACTTACATGTGCCTCACTAGGAAAAAGGTCTTTTCTCCCTGTGGTGCATTCACAGCTCTGGCACGAACCCATAAGTGCCCCATAAGTGGTAAAGACAGGGCTGAAGCTGAACTTATCTCCAGGGAGGGAGCAGGACTGGAGAAGGGAATTTAGCGAAGCTCCTTTGATGCGGATGATGAATGCCTGACCTAAGGGGACGGACTGCAGCAAGTGACCTTTCCGACTTCAGAACTCCTTCACCACAGCCTGAATTATCCTGTGATCCTTGCAGAAAGGACCCTGGGATCTGTCATTCTACATTCAAAATGCCTGTTAAAGCCATCTGGCCCAGGCCTGACCCTGTTTGCTTTCTGATCCCAAATAGGTACCATGGTCATTTCTGGAAGATGGGGAGCACTGCCCTTACACACACAGCCCATGCAAAACCTCCTTCCAAACACCTAACCCACATTCTTTTTTTTTTTTTCCTCCTTGGACTCTCCTTCGAGTTGATCTTTCCAAAACACTGACCCAGTGACCCCATTCCCTCCCCCACCCCCCGGCCCTGCCCCCAGTACGTCTCCCATTTAATCCAAAATTGCCTCTGCACAAAAGCAGCTCTGTCAGCTCCATTCAGAGAGGAACAAGTGGCCTGAATAGCTTCGGGCGCATTGGAAACCGAGAAACAGTGTGGTCTTGTGTTAAAGTTGAATGGTGGCGAGGGGGGCGGTTGGAGGTTGAGGGGGAGCCTTGAATCAGTTAAAGTAATTATTGAGTCATTCAGGAGGCTGGGGATGGAGGAGGATTCTTCTCCAACAAAGCCCTGCAATAGACACATAAGGCATCTCACCCCTTAAGGAGGTTTTGGGCAGGAAAGGAAAGTATCAGGTATAAAGCAGTAATTTGTACAAGTCAGAGCTATTGTGATGCTCTGGCCTCTCGTTCCTCTTTCCAGATGGTCGATCTTGGACCTCGCTCTTCGTCACTTCTCTTTTCCATTCAGGGAGTCCAAAGGTCTAATTCAGTTCTTGTGGTGCAGGGGGGAACAGCTGAGGGTGTTTACACACATCGTGTAGACAAGGGACTCGATTGCTTTGTGTGTCCTGGAGTCATCTCGGCGGTGACAGCGGGAGAAACGCTGTCAGGATCATGACACAAAAAGCTCCATCATTCGTCTGACAGTTCGTACTAATCTGACAGCCTCCTGAGCAAAGTACTCTGGGTGTAACCCAAACCCTAAAAACCGTCACCCATCAGCTCAGCGGGAAGCCCACGTCCATGGACGTGTCAGTGCCATCCATCAAAAGCCAACCCACAGGCACAGGGACAGAGGAGACAGGGATTTAAAAGGCCAGGAGAGGAACTCTCCAGCAGGAAGATGAGGCAGCAGTCCAAAAACAGCAGTGGCTTTCTACAGAGGTTCCTCTGCTGCTGCAGGGCATCTGCATCTCTCCCAAAGCAAGCTGTGATTCAGGGGCAGGAAGACAGGCTCTGTTACTGTGTCCCTGTGGCATTGCATCCACTGCAGGACGCCTCCCTCTCCTCTCAGAATATCTCAAGACATTTTTGCACAAACTTTGAGTGAAGAGACTCATGTTGATGCTGTACCTGTCAGACCATATCATGCTTATCAATCAGAGAATACCAAAAGGACAAGATTTGTAGCAACAACTCATTTCCTTTCCTTATTCCAGGTCAGGGAAGGCTGTCCAAGTGTTCCTTTTCCAGTGTTTTGACTGTTCACACTAAAATGTGAGTCCTTAGTGAGTAGCCCACCTCAGGTAATGATCCAATACAATTTGTTTTTTTCCTCTACTGAGAGATTAAGATTTCAATATATTTATGAGTTATTTTCACTCATTCTCCTATTTTTTCCTTGGTGAATGTAATTATCTTTTTCAATGTCACAAATGGCAAGAAGAGCCACTTGGATGCCACGCTGGTTATTGATATCAGCCAGAACATTCACAGATTGCTGCTCCTGCTCCTTCTTGGGCAGCGTGTGACAGTCCTGCTGTCAGAAACACTCCTGTGTCAGGGTAGAAACCAGTGCACATTAACTCTCCTCCCTTCCACAACCTGTTTTTCCTGCCAATGAAATATTCACTGTGTTTGTTACTATTTATTCACACTGCAGCAGTTTCCACAAGTGTGGGCCACTCAACAGAAACGATTAATATCCCATGCACTGGGCATGCCTAGCATGTAAGAAGTCAATAACAGAGATTAAGAAAACAAAATAATTAGGTAATTGCTGGAGGTTGTAAAAAAATGTGAGCAAATATTTATACAAGACCTGAGATTTTTAGGATTTTGATGAGATTATCTCTTTCTCTCCCTTAGGGCTACGAAGTCACAACTTTGCAGAGCTTTTCACTGGAAAATACCCGAAATATCAGCTGCATGCTTTTCCCCCTAATTACCAGAGTTGATAATAACCCCACCAAAATTCAGCATAAGGTGCCATAGAATGGTTTGGGTTGGAAGGGACCTTCAGGATCACCCAGTGTGAGTCCCATGGGCAGTGACACCTTCCACCAGACCAGGCTGCTCAAAGCCCCATCCAGCCTGGCTGGGAATACCTGATGTATCCATGCACACAGCCCTAGCAGGGAATTGGTTAAGTCCAGGAATATTTAATCCGTCTATTTGTGCTTGGGTAGGCCATGCTCACATGTCTAAGATGCTTCCAAAGTGTGACATGATATGGAAAGGATTTTTCCAGGTTTCTTTACAGCTCTGTGCTGTCAGTGCAGGAATTTTCTTAGATAATTTTGGAATTGTTTACACTCCTGGAAACTCCCTCTTGCTCCTTGACACGATATTGGGGGTCCCTCTCCTGCTCCACCTTTTCTTTCCCGCATCGCTCTGCTCCTCAGGCTGATCTCAGTGGCTGGGGGTTGATCCCTCCCCTCTCACAATCATTAAAAGTGCTACTACAACCTGCTGAGTCACACCTTGGCAGTGTCATCCCCTGGAAGATGCTCACGGGATCCTTGCACGTGCGGATCTGTGACAGCCAGGGGACTTTTCATGGATCTCATGCCACACCTTCCTCACCGGGAGCAGAGGTCACAGCAAACCCAGGTTTTTAAGCAGAGCATTTCCTGGTTCATCCTGTGACCAGAACTGCCAGGAATAGCAGCATCAAGGCACAGATAAATCCTGGCTAAACCCACCAAAACCAGCAGCACGACTCAAGCTGAGCTCATCTGAAAGCAAAGGTGCTTTATGCCACTCTTACAACAGGCAATTAGCCATAGACTGTTAATGACTTGGCTGGCCTTTGTGGGAACTGCTCCCAGGTGGAATCAGAGTCACTGGAGCCTGACTCATCAACGCTGCCCTGACAGAAATATTTTGTACCTCGAGCCCAGAGGAGCCCCATTACCTTGGAGCTGAGTTTGCAGTGGCTCCTGAAGCTCTGCTTCACTGCTACAGCGAGATCCTGCAGGTGCTTAAGTAGCTGTGAAAGAAGTGTCACCTCCTGGCTGAGCCACCGAGCTGGAATGAGAAAGTCTGAGCGTTTTCTGCCCTGCAAAAGCCTCAGTCACTTCCTTCATTGCTTGTCTTGGGCACAACAGAGGCAAACCAGGGTTGGAGTCTCATCAGCTCAATGGTTTCAGCGAGCTTGTTGCTCTGAGTCATGGGCGTGGCCCTGTGTGTTTGTTGAGTTCCTGATGGAATGGGGTAGAGTTTTAGCCACAATTTTTAAGCCTTTCCATTGCACTTTAAAAGTCCTTCCTTTTACAGTCCTCTCTTTTCTCCATCCTCCATAAAGAGAAGGGCAGGTTTACAACATCCATCACAGTTAACAGGGTGCAATAGGGCAGGAGAGTTGATACTTCCAATTGTGCAGGAGCCAATTAAGGTTTTTAAGCAGAACATTTAAGTCATAAGACACTTATCACCCTTTTGGAACCCATCCTGGAGCAGTTACCTTCTATTTTCCCAGCTTCACTTCCCTTCCTGCTTGGCTCCAGGTGCATTTCCCTCTAGGCTGTTCCTCCCCTCCTATGAGCTTGATGTGAAATTAAACTGTCATGTTCCAGATTTGCAGAATAATCACAGAATCACAGAATCATTACTTAGGAAAAGACCCCTGAGATGACTGAGTCCAGCATTTGACTGATTCCCACCTTGTCAACCAGCCCAGAGCATTGAGTGCCACATCAAGTTGTCCCTTGAACACTTCCAGGGCTGGTGACTCCACCACCGCCCTGGACATCTCTTTCCAATGCCAGACCACCCGCTCCACAAAGAAATTCTTCCTGATGTCCAACTAAACCTCCCCTGGCACAGCTTGAGGGTATGTCCTCTTGTCCTGATTAATGGTTTTAGTCTAAGAGGCTGGAAAAAAATAAAAACACCGGGTTTTTTCCCCCTTTTCTCTCCATTTCCAGAATTATTTCATGAGTCTCTTGAAGTCATATATGAGGCACAGAGGAAACAGGCAGAGTGGGCAGACCTTGTCAAGGTAAGTGAAATGCATTGCTCCTCTACAAGGTACCAGCCGAGTGTCTCATTAACAGCAACGGGAATAAAAAATGCAGCTCTCTCTCACCTTAAGGGGATTTGAGTCACTGACATTTTAATTAACAAGGTTCTCGTCTCCCAGCATCAAATCTTCAGCCTGCACAACTTCAGGTGTCCTTTGCCACAACGATTCCATGTGGAATTATGTGTCCTGGGCACTCGTCCCAGGAACAGCTACACCTGGAAAATGATGGTCTTTCTCATTTTGGGAGCAAAAAATCCAGAGGAAGGAGCTGGCAGAAAGTCTGAGGACGGCCAGTCCACACGAGTCACAAAAAATGGTCACCAAACCCCTGAGTTTATCAAAATACACAAACCTGGAAAAAAGTGAGTGGATGGGATGCTTTAGAGAGATGAAACCGGGGCAAAGCCTGTCACAACTGGTAAAAGATCATGGGATTGTAAGTGACTGTAGATCACAGCCAGAAACCTTTCTGAAGTCTTTCTTCACAGGCTGGCCAACACCTATGTTCTGTCTCTCACACAGGGGAAGCAGGTAGAGCCTCCCCTTTTTCTTCCCTGACATTGACTCATGGAGGTTAAAAACCAGCACCAAAAATGGACGAAACCAACTTTTTTTTGGTGCTGAAGACAAGAAATCTTTGATGCAAGGAGGAACTGGTGGATGGCTGGAAGATGGCCAAGAAGAGATGTGGGTGGATTTGATTCTGATAGAAAAGCCTGTAGACAAAGAAAAGAGACAACATGGATATTCCCAGTGTCCATGCTGGACGAGCAGAAAGAAAGGTGGGATTTGAACAGGTGCTCCCAGGAACCAGGTTATATCCAGCCCCTCTATCAACCTGGCTGCCACATCTACCAACCAAGACCTTCACCCACCATTCCTCTCAGTGTTCCATGGACAAAGATTGACATTAGCTTATGATATGGAGCACAAATGGGAATTGAGAATGGAAATAAAATCTCTTTGTGTGAGTGTGTTCTAAACCGTGATAGCTAATCACAGAAGGGGTGTCGCTGTTGAGCCGATGTCGAAACAAGAAGAGGCTGAGATCAAATGGCAAAAGAACTTAATTATTTATTAAATTTAGCTTTTATATACAAAATGAACTCTCACATGATTGGCCAATAGCTGTACGCCTCTTGCAGCTGATTGGCCACCTGGATCCATGAGAGCTACGAACACTTTTATCTTTGTTTACATAAACAGAGAGATTTTTCTCACGAGAAAAGAGGTTTCTGTGCAGCCACAAAGGGGCAGATGCTTCTCTGTCACAGAAAGTGTTAAATTGGACTGGATCTAATTCTCCTGCTTAGGGGAGATTCTAATTCTCTCTGAGTTAGGGGACTGTTTCAGAAACTGCTGAGTGCAGCTCCCTGCTCTGCTCCACACAGATGGCAGATCATCGTGTTCCCTCCTGGCTCTGAAATGGTTTTGTGGAGTGAAGCCTGGGGGGGTCCTCTGTTCTCTGCGCTGCCCAGCAGCAAGGAGCACAAAACATCTTTAAAACACCTTTATTTGGTCTGTGTTAGGAAATCTCTTCAGCCAAAAATTATCCCAGGTAAAATTTAGCAAAATTGTTTCAATGCTGAGCACCCCAAAAATATAGATCACAGAATCACGAAATGGTTTGGGTTGGAAAAGACCTTGAAGCTCATCCAGTTCTAACACCTTCCACTATCCCAGGTTGCTCCAAGCTCCATCCAGCCTGAACATGATGGAAACAGGGACATGAGATCCCTTCATCCAAGCTCATCTATTTTGAAAGTCAGCCCATGCAGCCATAAGACAGAAGTTGAGTTCTGCAGCCTCTCAGGGTGTTGATGAGATCTGAGATTGCCCTTTGCCTGCCTCCTGAGAGTCACAAACCCCTTCTTTGACTCCAGTATAAACCTGCACAGCTCTTTCATAACAGCACATTTGCCTCTGGGTATTACCTTGTCTCGACACAATCCATTTTTAAACACCAAAGCTGCCAGTTGGCACAGGCTTGAATTGTGTGTCTGGAAACCAAATGGTTCTTTGAAAATCGACAAAATTGTATTTACAAGAGCAGTTACTCCATCAGCACTGTCAAATTAATTTTTCAGCGTGATCTTTTCGACGAACTGCTTTTCTTTCCTCACCTTCTGGCACAAAAGTCACCTCTGAACTCTGTTTTGTCACAGTTCATTTATAACCACCTTTAAAATAATTGTAAGGATAACTTCTCTGTAGTTTCCACCATGCCTTCTTGCCTCCCCTAAAACTTAAATTCATCCATCATGTTGGAAGACACTGACCACCAGCTGGTTGTTTGGATTCCTTTCTTGAAAGCAGAGTTTTGAGGGTGCAACTTCTCTTTGCAAATTTGACATAAGCAGCGAATCATTGCTGATCTTTGAGGGCCCTTTGGATTTTTTAGAGAAAATAGATTCTTTTAAATTTTGTTATAAATCAATATTATTTGGTTTTGAGGCACAGCAAGGCAGCCTAAGCTCTTCAACAGAGATGAAGAGAGAATCCCATGTGGATTTGGGCAATGCCTCGTGTGGGCAGTGGTGGCAAGTGTGACTTATGGGACCGAGGCACTCTTTTCACCAGGCCCATTGCCTTCCTGCACAAGGATATCACAGCCAAACCTGACCAAACACCTGGAACAGTTGATCCTTGGATGCTATCCATGGCCAAATCCACTTTTCCTACATCGAGCCCACTGGTCACAAAATGGTGATCCTGGGATGGAAGTCTGGATAAAATCCCACACAAATATCACAGGGAGGCAGAAGCGGAAGGTGAAAGCAAACCAGTTTTGATGTGTTCTTTCCAACTTCAGAAACACCTGAAGGAGCCTGGTTTCCCAAACCACTTTTGTGTTTCATATCTGAGGTCTGTGTATAAATAAAACTGTGCATGGTTGGCATAACAGCAGGGAGGATAAGGGGAAAAAGAGTGAAGACAAATACAATGATAAAACTTTTCTAAGTCCACAGGACCATCACATCTATTTTCTGCATCATCTGGTGATTCCTGCATTGAGCTCAATAACTTGCAGTTGAGCTAGGACCTGTCTTTCAAAACCACAGGCAGCTTGGACTTACACATTTTGAGCCACGGAAAACATCCCACTTCCCTTGGGAAGCTGCTGTAGCAGTTAATTAATTTTTGCTGTTAAAGATGTTTGCTGTGGTTCTCATTTGAGTTTGTCTACGTTGCTCCAAGGAAGGATTTCATCAAGACTGTTAGGAGTTCCTGGTACTTGCACTCCACCTTCATAAGATCTTCTTCAAACACTTGATAAATGTTAGAGAAACCTCACAACACCCCTGTGAGACACAGAAATGTAATTACCTCAGCGCGTTCCGTGGATGAGAACAAAGGGAGAGAGGAATTGAAATTCTGCTCAGGCGAAGCTGAGAGGTGAATCAAGTGGGATTCCCAGGAATAAAAGCTACCACCTCCATTCCCTGTTCCATGGCTCTGTGTCCTGCATCCATGCTTGAGGGACATCACAGCTGTGTGTCCTTCACAACTCAAACTCCAAAGGGAGGGAATCTCTGCAGTGCTGAGCATTTCCATTTAGAACTGAGGCCACCAGGATCAGGAAGGTTAAATCCTCCTTTTCCCTCTGTTCCTGGAATCTTGCACTGATCCACACAGGATCCCTTTCTGTTGCAAAGTTTGACAACAGGAGATACTTGATGGGGAGTCTGGCTTCTCCTGCCCAAACCCAGCAGGGAACACAGAAGTTACTTTAAAAACACTGGCAATTTCCAAGATATCTCACTCAGGTTTGTAATTCCCTCAAGTCCCTCAACAAATCCCTCGTCCCTACTCTGTGTTAACCACTCACTCAGTCAGTGACTGGCACTTTTTGTCTCCGCAAGCATTTTCTCCACTACTTAGCCTCCAATGTCACCCCCTCTTCTCAAATGGGATTATATGCCATGGTTGGCTTGATGACCTAGAAGGTCCCTTCCAGCTTTATGTTGTAGTAGAATATTAATGACTCTGCTTATTCAGAGCTGTCTGACCTCCATTCTGTACAGCCACAAGCAAGATGATCTCTCTCTCTCATTATAGCTGTCGTGTTCTCAAATAACCTGTTCATGTAAAATGCATGCACGGTTTTCTCCTTCTCCCTGCAACACAGCGATTTCTCTCTGCCCAAAAAAAAGCCAGGCACTGCTCAGATTATCTTCCCTGTAAAACCATTTTGGAGGTTATTCCCTTTTTATTCCAAAACCAGGGATATAACTATGAAATAAACAGAGTTCTTGGCGTGAAATTATTGGACTTAAAATCTGGCAGGAATCTAATGGGATTTATTTATCTCATATACTCGCCACATCCCAACTAATGCAAGTAAGGGCTCGATGAGCTGTCAGGGAAGGAAAGAGGCTGTTCCTGTTCCTGAAGATAAGGGTGGCTCCTGCTTGCCTTCAAGAATGCACTTTCCTGCCTGTCACCTCAGAAGCTCAACCAATTCAGGCAATTCCAGGTACCTCAGTGCCCCAGAAACGTCAGGAAATCACCTGAAGGTCTCCTTCCAGCACTCAAATGGATGCTCAAATGGTGGAAGAGGGTGAGAAGTGGAGCACCCCATATTCCTGTTCCAGTGCACCTCTGAGGAGCAATGCAGGTACACCAAGGGGTTTTCTTTAGCTCTGAGGGGTTTGGAACAGACCCAGAAACTCTCTGCCCCTTATTAGACCTCGTAGGGTGAGCTAAAAGTCAGATTGATGGAGCAAGCCCACAAAAATGTGCTGTAGAGACGTGTGAAAACTCTTCACTTTACCTAAATATCTCATAGGAAATGCATTCACAGAATTGTTACACGGCATTAAGAATAACAACAGATTTTTTAAAGACTTGTCAGTAGATTTTAGGAATGTAAATTTTACGCCTTACAGATTCAGGCCTTTAGCCAAAATTAGGTCAAAAAGAGATGCCAGAAGAATAGGAATTAAAGATATGGGCGAGTGTGGAAGGAAAAAAAACCAACTACCACCTCTAGCACACAGCAATATCAGATTGATTCATATTTCAAAATGGGCTGGAAGTTAGATTTAGTCTGACCAAGGACAACAACTATTTGCAGTGATACAACAGACTGTAAATCTTGTGTCAGAGGCTGGACAATGGGCAATTTCTTCCCTGGAGCAGAGTTTTGCTGGCACTGGACTCCTGCTCATGCTCTCACTTGCAGGTAAAATAAGACCCTCATTTCCTTGCAACTTAATATCTGAAGCTTGGGAAAGATTTACTCCCACCAGGCTGGCCATCTGTTATCCTTCCTTAGTCTCTTCAAACTTCTAAAGATATCAGTAATTTTCCTCCCTGTCTGTCAATTTTGTAGAAATGACACTGCCTTTGCCTTTCTCTCCTGAAATATTTCTATTACGTGATTGTACTTTCTTTGTTGCATTTCGTGATTAATATTCTCATTAAAATCTCTTTTACAGGCAGTTCTGTGGCATATTCTGGTTTTCTGGAGCTCATTCCTTAAACATCTCCAGTTCCAAGCTCATGTCTAGTCAACATCTGCCGCTTGCCAACACTCTAAAGCCAGTAAAGTCTTATACAAACCCAGAAATTTTGCAGATCACAGGGAAATCTCAAAGGAAACCCAACGGGGAAGCCACATGTCCTGACAGATATTATTTTACAATGTGCATAAATCCTCATCCCATTGCAAGTCTTCTCTAAAGAGGATAGAGACAGATTTTAAAAAAAGTAATCAGAATATTAAAAAAAAAATCATAATAAAAAAAAATCTTAGGTATTTAGTCCCTGTTTTCTTGGAATGGTGGAATCCTGAGCTCTTTCTGTGCCAAGGGAGTTGGAACAACGTTGGGAAGGGTCTGCAGGGACCAATTGACTGACAGAGATGAACGATCTGGTTAAGTGAAAGGTCTTCTTAATTTCTTTCCAACTGTGATTGAAGGGCAAAAGCCACTGGAGAACAACAAACTCTCTTAGTGAAAGACCTGCTGATCAACAGGGAAGCGTCGAGCACAATATTTTGTTTTAGTGAACTATTTGGCATGTCCTGCAGCGATCAATGCCAGAGCTTTGGCGAGAACGATGGCAATGGGCTATAATTAGCTGTGATAACTCCTTACAATAACAACCGTCTTCTGGTTTGAATTATTCATGACCCACTGCGTTATTTATGACAATTCCAGGCTTTCTTTTCCTCTGGTGATGTGGGGTGGTTACGTTTTGGGTATTTCTCTTTTTTTAATTGTTTTTTTTTTTCATTTTGTCAGACACAATATTTTAATGGCTAAGCACAAAGATAAATGAATGAATAAATAAATAAATGAATAAATAAATAAATAAATAAATAAATAAATAAATAAGGTTCAGGCAAAATAAAAAGAAAGTTTTCAGCAAGAACCAAGTTTTCATTCACAGCTGGGGATGAGGAGGGAGCAACAGGCTGTGAATTTCTGTATTCTTCATCCACTCCACGTCTCTCTGACAACGCAGGATATGAACTGCCTAACTGGAAGCAAGGAGGGACTGTTTCTTTGGGAAGAACCAGGCTCCTGAGCTTTCTGAGCATGATTTCTCACGCAGCAGATGGAGGGGTTCAGCTTTCCCCCAAGGTTCCCCCAATGAAGCACCCAAGGCAGCGCTTGGTCAATGTTCTGCCTCTGACTGATGTCTCTACCCCCAGCAAATTGACCCAACAGCCAGGATTTTTCTCTTTTTATCTTGAGAGATGCATTGTTTAGTTAAGTTCCAGCTCGAAAAAGAGATGAGGGAGGTATTATGCATTAAAAATTAATTTACATTGGCAGCCCAAGATAATGAAGTTCTCTGTTCACAGAACAAGTGCAGGCAGGCACTTAAGGGCTGCTGCTTCAGTTTCCTGTTGCTCCACCTTCCATCTTTGTGCTTAGGAGACAATTTCCTGGGAGAAGGTGAGGTCTCTGCCTTGGTGCAGAGAGTACTACTTGCCTTTTAGCTACAAAAGGATCAGTCCTCCAGGAATGAAGGCTCTGATCCAGAAAATCAGAGAAGTAACTTCTCTTTCCTGTAAAATCAGGAGGTTATAAGGAAAGCAAAGCAGACTGCAAACCTGATCTGAAGCAGATTGAGGTCCATAGCAAAGCTTCTTCCTCCTATTCAATGGCCATCATTATCTTAGAGTTATTTCAGCCCTGGAAGTGTCCAAGGCCGGATTGGACAGAGCTGGGAGCAACCTGGGATAGTGGAAGGTGTCCCTGCCCATGGCAGGAGCTTGGAAGGAGATGAACTTCAAAGGTCCCTTCCAACGCAAACCATTTTAGGATTCTGTAGGAACCTTTAAATGTCACCTAGTCCAACACTGACATTTTGGGGGTTTGTGGGGATCTAAAACCAAGAATTAATGATATTTATTTCACCAGATAGCCTTCCAGCAATAAAAACTTCCTGTCAGCAAAATCCCATTTTCACCAAGATCTAGAACGTCTATTTCAATGGTTTTCTGTACCCAGGTTTTACAAATCACTGCCCCTTCGCAGCAGCTTCCACACGGAGCCGTTCTGAACTGAAATGTTTCTTTCCAAGACGTGAAACAATCCCCACTTTGCATCACAGGTGGAAATATTACTTCTCAACACGTCCTCCCTGAAGAAAAGCTGCTGCGTATCTCCCAAAAGGGAACGAAAGGAATCTAACAGTCATATGAATGAATTAATTAATAGATAACTTGTTAAGAGGCTGATGAAGGAGCTGTTATCTCAGCTAGTGATTCATGGCATGAAGCTCTATGCTGTAAAATGCTCAGTGTGCACACTCTTCACTAATTATCATTTACCCAGAGCAGAGGAAGGGCACTGATAACACTGATCACAGAATCAGAGAACGGTTTGGGTTGGAAAGCACCTTTGAAATCATCTTGTTCCAAGACAAATTCCACTCTTCCAAGCTTTGTTCCAAGAAAAATTCCACTCTCCCAGGTCGCTCCAAGCCCTGTCCAACCCGGTCTTGGACACTTCCAAGGTTGGGGCAGCCACAGCTTCTCTGGGCAATCTGTGCCAGGGCCTCCCCACCTTCACAATCAAGAATTTCCTTCTAATATCCAGTCTAAACCTACTCAGTTCTGATGCCATTCCCCATTTTCCTGTCACTAAAAGCCCCTGCCAGTGGTCTCTCTCCATCTTCCCTGTCAGCGCCTTCAGGTCCTGGAAGGCCACAATTAGATCACCCCACACCTTCTCTTTTCCAGGCTGAACAACCCCAATTTCCTCAGCTTTTTCCTCACAGCAGAGCTGCTTCATCCCTCTGATCATCGTGGTGCCTCATCTGGACTCCTCCAACAGCTCCAGGTCCTTCCTGTGCTGGGGGCAGCTCTGCAGGTGGGATCTGACCTGAGCAGAGCAGAGGGGCAGAATCCCCCCTCACCTGCTGCCCACAGTGCTGGTGATGCAGCCCAGGATTTGGTTGTTTGGGCTATTTTTGGCTGGTTCACGTCCAGCCTCCCATCCACCAGCTCTGATACCCCAAGAGCATCACTGAGTGTTGGATTTCTGGACACTTTAAAGTCAAATAACACCACAAGACTTTTGGCACTGAAAGCCCTGTTACAAAACTTGGCTTTGAGGCCTGCCAGCTCCAGAGGTGATCTCTGTGTGCCCTGGAGACCGAGAGAGGACGGACACCGTGTTCTACCAACAAAGGCTCTGCCTGCAGTTTATGATGCTTTTCAAAATCACCCTTGTGGTTGCATAACACTGTCCTGAGACTTGCCCCCTATGGTGGGGGAAAAAAAAAAAATCACCCCTCAAGGGACCTTTCCAGGTTTCCCTGACATTTAAAAGCGGTGGCTTGGCACTTCGGGTGAGACAGAAAGGTGAAATTCCGTGGGAGAAGGAGGGTGAGGAAGTCACAAGAGCGTGTCTTTAGGAGAGCTCCCTGTTCTCAGCCATGCAGGGGACGTGTGAATGGCTGCTGAACGCTCTGCTGAGCTGACTGTGCAGCTCTCACCTCCACTGCTGCATCTCTCCACCCGCAGCAACTGGGGCAGAGGACACATCCAATAGCTACTGAATATAATTAAGTCTAATTGCAAAGTTAATTGTGGAGGAGAAGGGAGGGGGGTGACAAAAACAAACAGCGTGAAGCTAAGTGAGGATATCAGAGCTCAGCAGTCTGATACCCTCAAGACAGAGCTGGGATTCAGCTTCCTTGCCCCATATTCACTGCATCCTCCTCTGTGTGTGTCTGCCACTCCTTGCTTCCCTCAACGAGCACCAGTGAGAGCCAAAGCTCTCTCTCCCCAAGAAAGGATCAGCTCTATCAGCAATTAAAGCACCAAACAGCTCTGCAGAATTCACTTGAAAACTTGTTCAGGCTGGGACTCAAGGAGAACCAGGGCATCTTGGTACTAGGAGGACGTTTTTTTGACTGCATCACAAGCCTGGCTGCCCGTGGTTCTATTCCCAGAGGATATCCATGGCTGGAGGTTCATTGACTAGGACAGAGCCATTCTGCTGCTACAG
Organism: Orthonyx spaldingii; assembly: GCA_013397795.1. Taxonomy (NCBI): domain Eukaryota; kingdom Metazoa; phylum Chordata; class Aves; order Passeriformes; family Orthonychidae; genus Orthonyx; species Orthonyx spaldingii. The sequence goes on from VZTJ01001264.1 coordinate 1,082,963, forward strand.
CTGCTGAGTTACCCCTCAGATGCTGCTTCATTCAGAAATCGAGCTTCAAGTCTTCCCAAACCTGACCTACTCTGACAACTCAAGGCCTCCAGTCTGAAGGAAAGTCCCTGGGGATATGTTAAGTGTAGAGGGTGCTTGGAGACATGTGAAGGAATGAAAAAATTTGTTTGCTCTCACTGCTGACAGGCTCAGGAAAGGGATATCCATCCTTCAGGGCTTAAGTTCAGCGTAGAACTTTTAGAGATTGGGGTGGGATGTGCTGTCTGTGCATGAAGGGACCAGTTGTGGCCACTGTCAGAGGTGGGATGCCAGCCCACCTGGGTGTCCAGCCTGGGCTGTGAGACCTCCAGCTCACAGTTTTTGGTAGTGAACAGGCCCTGGCAGCACTCTCCAACACTGAAAGAAGCTGTGCCAGGCAGGGAATGCAGGGAATAAAAGGGTCTGTGACCTGGCAGCACAGTCTGAAGGATTGTGCTGCACGAACATCCCCAGACAGCCACTCTTCTGTGATGCAACATTAAATATCAGTTTGCAACTGGAGTGAATTTCCTGTTCGTTCAAGGGGATTTCTTCTCCACCCCATGTTCCATGCAGTTTTGGTGTTTCCCACTGCAAAGAGCCAAAAGGAAGGAAGGAGGAAAAAGCGTTATCTGTCATCTCTTTTACAAAGAAAGCCCAAAACATGAGAAATGAAGGCACCTCCAAAGATATTTTTTGACCACAGCTCTGTCACTGAGCTCAGAGATCACAGAAGAAGTGCAGAGGAAGGTCTTCCCACCAAGGGCAAGCAAACCAAATCCTTTTTTCCTTGCCATGTACAAGCAAGAATCACGAGATTGTTGTACCAGCACCAAGGATGCCAGGGATTTGCACTGGGAAGCATGGAAAAGGGCCAGGTGATTTTGTTGAGGAAGAGGGCTCTTTGATTTCCAGCAACTGTTATTTTTTCTGTTGTTTTAATGTAATCAGCAGGGAAGCAGGGTGAGAGGGATGAAGGAAATCCAGCTGTTGCCATGGCAGCCTCTAGCTGGCCATCTCCCACATCCCTCGGGTTGCTCCGTGCTGTTTTCCTCCAGCGCCAGCTCCTGGTTTTGGATCAGAGGAGTTTTCCTCCTGTGGGTGGCAGGGAGGGAGTGGTGAGCAGAGCAGGGCAGAGAAGGGATCAGAAATCATGGGAAGGGGTGGCCTGGGAGAAGGAAGAATCACAAGAGAGTGGGCGAGGACAGACCACCAGGAGTGAAGGTGATGCAGTGATGGATGGAAGGGAAGAGTTTAGAGGCAGAAGCAGCATTTTCCTGGTGGAGACCCCAGGCAGAGACTTAGAAACTCATCTAATTTGGACTGACACTCGCCCCAAACTGCTGGAACTTCCCTAGCCACAAGAGCCGCTTAAAAATGCTCCACTCCTTTCCCTCTAAACCCATCCTTTGGCTTCTGCCACAAATAGCAGCACTGCTCGCTGAGTTCAGGCTCCAAGTTTAGTCTCCGTCACGTTCAAGATCTTAATGCAGCCCAGACGTTAAAAATTCATGTCCTGGCAGTTCCCATTTTCACAAGGGCCTGTTGGAACTAATGACGTTGTCTCGGCGAGCACTTCATAAGTTAATCATACACTTTCCCTTCCCACTCGCCTGAAGTTGGGAGCAGGGAAGTTGTGCTCACAAAGTTTCAGCGTTTGTGGCTCTCGTTTGAGGCACTTTTTCATTCCTCTGCAGGATTTAACCAACTCCTTGCTCGACTCTCCAGGCAGGAAATGTGAGGAGCTCATAGGGGTGTTTTTGGGACCAAGTGACAAAGACTTGGCAAGGAATTTTCTATTTTCCTTAGAACTAAAAGGGAAAATACATTCAAAGGTTAAAATTCATGGCATTCCCTAGAGTTATTATTATGCAGCTATGGAGGGTCCCCTAAGATCTTACGCCACAGGAACCCTCAAAAACCAGAAGTTTCCTTAGAAGAAAACCCCAAGAAGCTACGAAACCACAATGCAGCACATTAAAACAGCAAGAGGAATGACAATTTTTTAAAAAAATCGTATGACTGGACCTCTGACAGCAATGCCTTTTTTAAAAAATAAAAATGCCATGATGGCCCTAAACGGAGCATGTTTAACACCACTAATGAAAAGCTGACGTGCTGGAGAGTGTTGGTTTGGCAAAGGGCAAGACTGACCAAGCAGGCACCTGCCTGAAGTTCTGGTATCACTCTGAGGATGGGCAGCTCATCCCATAACCCATCTAAAAACCTCCAGATCATTGATTCTTAACTACACTGGGGGTTTTTGAACACAGTGATGGGGGCAGTCACTGAGAGATTGATGTGAACCCAGGAAAGGCAAGAAATCAGTGAAGAACTTCCTTTTGTGCAAGGTCATCTTTGCACTTTGCAGGAAGGGAAAGGATCAGCGCAGGTATTAGGAACACTGAAGTGGGAAAGGACTCGCAGGGTCCCATTTAATGGGTTCTTCCAGTCCAGGGAAAGATTTATTTCACCCTATCTAAACAATTCATGGTTTAACGTGAGAAAAGACCTCTAAGAGCACTGCCAGGTCCACCACTAAAACAATGTCTTTAAGCACCACATCTACAGGTTTTTTGGACACCTCCAGGGATGCTGTGTCCACCACTTCCCTGGGCAGCCTGTTCCAGTGCTTGACCACACTTTCAGTGACGGAATTTTTCCCAATATCCAACCTGAACCTCCCTTGGCACAATTTCGATCCAGCCCTGGGAAGCCCTTTTGCATCCTCCCTCATTTTTCACTATCAGCAGCACAACTTCTTCAACCTCCTAATGAAGGTTGCAGATCCGTCCTGTCCTTGGACAATAGAAACACTTTCTCCCAGTTATTTAATCCATACTCTTTCTTTCCAGTCCCAGATTGTTTTCTCTTCACAATCCCAGCTTTGTTGGAGCTCTGGTGTCTGGTGGCCCCAGTACAGAGTTGTGCAGGTGTTTGTACATCCTGTTCTCAGGTTTTGCCCAAGGTCAAGGTGCATGTGGGATATCAGATAATTTCATCAGAAATCACAACTTCCTCACAGACACGACAGGGCAGAGATTTGTTGTCCTTTCCCCAGGTATCAAGAAAAGGCAGGGGTTCCTCCTCTCCCTCCTCAGTTCAAGTTACAAATGGAGCTTTCAGTCCTTCCTCCTCTCTCCCTTCCTCCTCCTCCACCTTGGGTTGCCACTTTCTACCAAATTTTATCCATGGCATTCTCTAGGATATTTTTTTTCACAAAAGCTACAGATTGTGCTGCACTGGGATCCTTTTATATTCCTACTCTAAGCCCTGCATTGTTTTACTCCTCCTGAGCATCACCCAGGTACTTCTCGTTTTGTCAAAAGTGCATTTCCCTCTGCAGTGTCTTCGCTCAGCACAGGAAATTAGCACCACCAATTATCCTAATGCCCCTAAACCCTTCTAATCCCACTGATGTTCTGTTTCAGCCTCCTCGAGCTGAAGGGAATCCACTGATTGTTCCTTCAGCTCAGACGTGAGGATGAGGCTTAGGAGGAAGAGAGCATGTGGTTTCTCTCTTCCTGGGATTGTTATCACAGATCTTTTGTTTTCCCAGCTAGGAAAGGCCACTGATGAAGGTAATCACAGGGAAAAGCCTAGATTAGAGTGAGAGTGAGAAGGAACAGATCAGAGGGTCATTAAAATTGATGGCCACACACATTAATTGCATAAATCTAAAACTATGCAAACCTGGGGGTACGTGGTGTGATTTCAGAGGCAAAAATGAACATTATCAGTGATGAACATGGATAGAGATGCTACGAGTGGTGCAATGAGAGGTGTTTCTAGATGTTTTTTCAGGAATGAGATACTCCTAGATGTAGCAAGGAAGGCTTTCTCTCCACAAAAATTGTTGAAATCGTGGGAACAGCCCCACCACTGGCATTAGGAAAAGGAGACACAGTTTGGGTTCCTCACTTCTCTGAGCACGAAGTGTAGCCTAAGCCAGGTTAAACACCCAATTACTCTTCCAACTTGGGTGCAGAGCATGCCAGTGACCCCCAGCCCAGGACAACAGGACACTGTCTGTCCTGGCAGCATCAGGAATCCCAACCCTCCGTGACGTTTGTCCTCCCCTTGCCCTTTGGAGGCAGGTGCAGTCCCAGCTCCCCTGGGATGGCTCCGTCCTCTGATGTGCCCGAGCAGGTCAAGATCTGTAATTTTCCATTACCGCAGCTGATCGAATGTCAGCGTTCTGCCAACCTTCAAGAGAGTCTGTTCCCCTTGGCACTGCTGGCACCTAAAAGAGCTCTTCCCCTCATTACCTGTTCAGAATTTACAGGAGGGGCTCAAACATTGACAGAGTTGTGGCAAAAAGGAAAATATCAAACCTCCTGTTTGTGTCACCCATCGTTCTCCCTCCAGTCTGGCATCTTTTTCCATTCTTCATCCAGGACATCTGCTTGTTGCAAGTGATCAATACTGAAAATACTGCTTTTAAGGTTTTGAAGGATCCTCAGCATCCTCCAAAAGCATGGAAAATGCTGTGGCACTGGAGATTTGGAGCTGCTTTCAGAGTTCAAGACACAAATCAGCATAAAATGGACCCTCCTCTGCAGAGAGGATGAGGAGATGTGGGATTTCCTCAAGAAAAAAGGTGGATTGAGGAGTCCCTGCTGGTTAGACAAACTCAGTGACACAAACTTGATGTTTTTTGTATCAGGAAGATCTTGGTGGCTTTATTTATTTTGGCTGGAGGGTTTTCAAGGCATCCATGGCCTGAGGAGAATTGTTTAGGAAGACCTGTGACTAAATGTTTGCCAGTGCTTTACTGGGGTGTCTGTTGAGTGTCTGGGGAGCCACATCCAGACAAATCCAGAAGAGAGACAATCAATTCCTAATCACTGTCCTTGAGAAAGGGCTGCCCAGGGAGGTGGTGGAGTCACCATCCCTGGAGGTGTTTAGGGAAAGCCTGGACGTGGCGCTCAGTGCCGTGGTCTGGTTGACGTGGTGGACTTGGGTCATTGGTTGGACTCGATGATCTCAGAGGTTTTTTCCCAACCTAAACTGATCCTGTGTTTCTCCATGGAGTTACAGATTTCATGGAGAGGCTTTATTAGTCCACTTTCACATGCCAGGTGAGGAAAACACGGCCTATAATTCTCCTGCAAAATTACCTGGACACTTAAACCACCATTAACAGCGACTCAGGAATATTGGAAATCCAGCTGTGGCTTTTAGCTCTTTTTGGCCACCTGTAGGTGAAAGCAGAAGTGCAAATGGACAATAAAAAGCTGTTGGAAATTCCCCAGTCACCTCTTCTCATCAGGATTTCAGCCAACACTGTTCATAAAGAAAGACAAAGAGGTTAAATTCGAGTTGACCTTGAGTTACCCTTCCAGACAGCTTGGGTTCATGGAGAGTCTTGCCTTGGAAAGAGTTCGTGGATCAAAATTTGGTTTTTGAGTTCCTTGGCACAGCTTTAATGCTACAAAACACCTTTTGCAAGTGTGGGAGTTGGAAGTCCTGGATCAGGAGCATGTTATCCTCTGATGAAAGATGAGGTAATTAATCTCCATTTGGACTTTTTTTTCCCGACCACAGATGTTTTCTGTGGAAATCTTGTGATTTTGCTTGTACGGAATGTGGAAACCTCTATTTAGGGGAACAGGGAAGAGATGTTTCCTTACCATCAAAGTGGACAAGATCAAAATCTATCAAAGTTTTTAATGTTTATTTATTTTTAATGTTTTTCTAACCCAGCAGACGAATTCTAAGTGCCACAAATGCACAACTGAGAGGAAAAGGAACAAACAGACCTTCAACCTTCCTGGCTGATATTCCAGAAAATTAGCAGGGCAGTGATTTAAGACGGATAGAAGGAAAATCTTTCATGGGAATAAAGAGCCAGTGGGACTTACTCGCACAGGTCATGGGAGGAAAAGATACAAAGTCATTCTTCACACTCTGATTGGCCATTAATGACAAATAGTAGTTAGTAATGTAAGTAACCTTTTGGCAGAGCCTTTAATCCTCACACATTCAGGCTGTTTGGGATGGCACTGAGGCTGTTTAGGCTGGAAGCAACAGGTTTTTAATCATTGTGCTTTAGGTAATGGAAAAGACACCACAGGGAAAGAGAATCTCCTTTTCCAGGTAGGGAAAAAGCCAAAAATGCAGTGATCTACATGGCAAATGCTGCTGCAATTCCAGCAGCTCTACAGCCTTTATTTTAATATTAAAAAAAAAAAAAAAAATCAGTGTTTTTCTTTTCCTATCCCATTTTCAGGATTTCATTCTCATGTAACCTTCAACGTGTTTTGTAAATCTTCCAGTTCCTTCCATTCTCCTCTTACCACCATCTGATGTTTTTTTCTTATCAAACTCCTTCTACAGATGGAGAATCTCCAGATTTCATAAACCTCGTGGACCTGGGTTGGAGTGTGGAGGAGAAGGAGCAGGCAACAGATTCGAAGCTGTAAGAGTAATTTACTGTCTCTTATTTTCTTTCTTCCCAGAGAGCTTCTCCAGGGCCTGGGACATTGTGAAAAAATACCTTATTTTTTCTCAACTTTTCAGCACTTGTCATCTCTTTGTTCTGATCAGCTACTCACAAAAGGAACAGAATTAAATCTATGTATATGTGCATAGGTGGAGAAAAAAAGTGCACACTCCAATCTGAAATAAGACTTCAAAAATCCCAAAATGTGTTTGTGGAAGTGTTATTATATAACCAACATATCTCATTTTTTTAAAAATCTTGGAAAACTTCCTGTACTTGTTATATGTGGACTTGCTTGAGCGACTTTATGAGTGAAATGATCACGATTCACAATCTATATTTTATCAAATATAATTTGGTATAGAATTCAAGTGAAGGGATCATTAATATGTGACAGGCAAAGAGAGTTTGGCAAAAAAGCACTGGCTGAAAATTAGTTCTGAGATAACGTGCTTTGAATGAAAAAAATGGTTCGCAAAAAATTTAAAAAAATCTCTTCCTAATGGATTTAAGGAGAGGAAGGGAAGGAGGGAGGAAGAGAGGGAGGAAGGGAGGGAGGAAGGGAGGAAGGGAGG
>VZTJ01001264.1:1091438-1110641 GCA_013397795.1 Orthonyx spaldingii
AAAAAAAAAAAAAAAAAAAATATATATATATATATATATATAATGACAAAAGAGACATTTATGTTCATGCAGTTTGTCCTCAGAACGAGGCCATTGATCCTCATCCAAGAATTCCTGTGCTTAGCCCAAAGTTTAGCACAACCCCCCCAGCTACACCTGCCTTGTGTCTTTTCCCCAAGAGCCTTTCAGCAGTGGTGACCAACAACACCACAATGGCTTGGGTGATGTTTTTCCCATTAAAAAATAAAGCAGAAATAATGAGCTGTGCAGAAGAAAAAATTTGTATTTATCCACAAGAAAGAATCTCCTGACCCACCCCATGAGTTTGCAAAGGCATCAGCCATCCCTTAACCCCCTCCTCATGGACAATCCATGGCCATTAATGATCTCCTCTTTCTGCTCCATGGGTCACAGGCAGAAGCCATCTGGCTTTTCCTCGGACCAGTGGAACAGGCTTTCCACAAACTTCAGGCTCTTTTTCCCTATTTAGGTCGGGAGTTAATATCCCCTATCACAAGCAAGGGGTCGTGTCCTGCTGTTTAAAGCCAGCCCACTCCAAGAGGGCCGGCAGGATGAGCTGCCCCTCTCAGGCAGGGAAAGCTGGGCTCAAAGGAGACCTGGGCCTGAGCACAGCGGAGTGAACAACACCGCAATATGCTGCCAAATACTGCCCGTGCATCTTGAGTGAGCTTTGCACAGAGGCCTTTTCTGGTCTAAGACACAAGAGAGAAAGGGATAGTGCTAAATCCCTACCCCTCCTGCTTTCATTTATTTATTTATTTATTTATTTCTGGCAGAAAACTCCGCACTGTCCCAGTCTGTCAGGCTTGGCTTGCTGAAAGTTAAGAGGTCAGAAGGAGCTGCCCCAGTCTGCAGTAACTCTGACCCCATCATGCTGTCTGGAGAGATTCTCTCCCTGCAGGGCGAAGGAGTTCAACTCGGATAATGACTAAAATCAGTTTCAGGATCTCGAGATCCCTAAAAAATCCTCCTGCTTAGATCACATGGATCGGCCTGGCCCTCTCTCCATGACTGCCACGCCCCAGCAGCTTCGGTGGTGCAGAGGCGATCAGAGGAGCTGTGTTTTCCTCCTTCCCACTCCACCACACTCTCCCCCGTGCCAGGAGAATGGCACCCACCCCACACATCTCAGGATATGAGCACCGTGGACAAGCCACAGCTCCCAGCTGGGTTTGTCCCTCTGTCCCCTTTCACTGCCACCTGCATTGAAGACAAAAGCTGAGCCATGACCTCTGCAGCTGGCACAGCCCTGCCAGCTGGCAAATGCTCCTGGGACAGGGGTGATGCCCTGTCCTCAGGCATGGGACAGCACCTTTTCCTCTCCCCAAGCACCCAGCACCTTCCCCCTGCCCTCGAGAAGGAGGAGAGCAGTCCCCACCAGCTCAAGGGAGGCAGGGGACACAGATGGGTGGTGGCACTCGCTCCTCTGAACTTGCAAACCCTCACCTTGCTGCTGACCACAAACCCTGCCAGGTTCCTCCTCCTTCCTCTGGCCCCCGCTCTCTCCTGCCCCGGCAAAGCAAACAAGGCAAAGGGCTCTGTTGTTCCAGACCCCTAAGCAAAGGGAAGGACGACAAAGCAGCCCATCCTCCCCGCCTCGCATGTGACGAGCCACAGAAGAGCAGCGGCGCTGCCAAGCCTGGTGACTAAAGGCCAAAGAGAGAGGAGATAGAGGAACACAAGGGGCTGCTTGTTTGGGTTTTGTTTGGGGAGTTATTTGAAATTCAGCAGCGACTGGGGTTGGAGAACAGAGTCCACTCAGAGCTTCTCTCTTCCCATTCATCCCCGTCCCGGCGAAGGAGGGAGGGGGGATGCAGGCTGAGGAGCAGGGGGAACAAGCAGGCTCCTTATAATGATTCCTGCCTGGAAGAGGCAGCCTGTGCCCACGGGGAGGCATTGGAACCTCGGCTTCATCGGCCTCCAAGGGAACTCGGGGCAGGACAAAGCCCTGATGCCAACAGCAGCCTGGTCTCCAAGGAATCTCTCTCTCCCGGCTTTGCCACCTCCTTTGTGAAGGTCAAGCCACTTTTTTTGGCCTCTGCCTTGGTTACCCCAGGTGTGACATGAGAGTAACACTGTCACATGTAGATAATGGGGACATTCGTAAGCTAAAAGCTGAAAAAGAGTGAAGTGATTGCAGAGGAGCAGGGGGAAAAAAAAAAAAAAAAGCAGAAGACAAAGATACAGATTGGGTAAAAACAAATAACACGCTGTGAAAAAGGCAATGTGTCAATCTAGGACACAGTGAGGGGGAATATCACCAGGTTTCCAGATATTGGGAAGACTCTATCTTAGACCATGCCTAAAATATCACATCCATTTTTGTGCTTAGGTTCAGGAAACATGAATTCACAGTGAGACAGGGTTGCAGAGAAAGATCACTAAGGTGGCCACACTGGCCACAAGATCCTGGTGCACTTGGCTTTGCAAAAGGAAAATGAAGAGAAAATTAAAATGCTGTAATTAAAACTCTGAGAAGGAAGCACCAGGGGAATTTAAAAAAACCTTTAAACTAAAAGGTAATGATGCTGTGAGAATAAACAGGCTTGATTTGGCAAAAAGAAAAAAAAAAAGTACCTGGGTTGAGGTTTTAGCCACCAGAAAAATTATTGTCTGGGACAGCCAATTTTGTGTGATTAACATGGAAATCTCCCTGCTACTGCTGAGGTGGATTTCACCAGGAAGGCAACTGCCTTTGGGAAGTGGCCTCCCAGTTCCGTCCTTCTGCGTTTAATGCAGAGAAGTGGAAACTTCTCCACTCCTCTGCAGCTTCCAGCTACAGAGCTGGACACAACAGGGGGCTTTGCTTTATTGTGCTTCTCCACCCCTGAAACCGCTCCTCGCCGTTTCCTCTCAGCTGTTTGGTGACTCATCAGCAGCCCAGTGAAAGTTTTCTGCTCCAACCTTACAGGAAAGCCTCCAGTGGCTCAAGGACTCAGGTGACAGCCTGCAAGTCTGAGTGATGACCTTCTGCAGGCAGCAGAGGCTCCTTCTGTTTCTCTGCTCATTTTTAATTTAAGGTGCTCCACCTCTAATGCCTTATGCTCAAGGATACAGAGATTTTAGGGGTCCAGGGCAAATTCCAAGGAGCAGCCTCCTCCTGATAAGATGTAGAACAATGTTAAAAGCTGGGACACATTTAAACTGCTCTGTCCAAGCCCAGTAGACCTTCTCATTGAAAAATTATCTTTAAAGTGCTTTCCAACCCAAACCATTCTGTGATTCTCTTCTGTCCTTACTGAGCTTTCTCCTCCTCCTTTGAGCCACAATCTCCTGGTAAAACCTCTGGGGGGGTGTTGAACACCACGGAAATGGGGACAGGAAACTCTTCTCCATGCCTGACTTGCCTCTTGATGTCAAGGTGGACACCCAGGAGAGACAAAAGAAACTTCCTGAACTGTTTCCTGCCCCCTTCTAATGTGGCAGAAATCTCTGCACATGGGCAAACCTGAATCAAATGATGAAATGATCTCTCTGAGACCCCTGACCTCCTCCTGTTTTTATTGTCCCATGAAGTCTCTCCCCCTCAACTCCACATTCACATTCCTCCTGCAGTCATTACCCTCCCCATCACAGGTACCACGAGCATATTTAGAACCATAGAATCATTGAAGTTGGAAAAGATTATCAAGTCCAAGCATTAACCCACTTATTTACAGCAGAGGGACAAGGTTCTTTAGGACTTTTCTCCCCACAGATGTGACTCAGCCTCTATCCTGTGTTTCAATTTCACCTCCAAGTCCAAACTTGGTGCATTTGCTAATTTTGGGCAAATTTAAGTAAAAAAAAATCAACTTTTTGACCTCCGCATGCACAGTGAGCCTAAATTACATGTCCTTTTCAGCCAGGAGGCTGATAAATGTGGCTCCAGTGCCAGAGAGACCTTCCTTCCCTGTGAACTGCTGCTTTCAGTTCCTGAGATGCTGCTGTTCCAGAGACAGAGCTCCTTGGAGACCGAAAGAAAAGATGCAGAGGCAAATCCTTCACTCCCCATGGAGACTGTATTCGGTGCCTATTACTGTTTGGTAATCTCCTGCTCCTTTCTGACATATCTCTGCCCTCAGATTCTCATTCCACCACTCTTGTAATACCTGGCATTCAGATCAAAATTTCTCAGGTTCTGCGATTATGAAAGACAGATAACATTAAAAAACAAGCACAAGTAATATTTAAAATAAAACCCAGCTGTGACTTTTTCTGATCACTAGAGAGCCTGATCATTGTCCGTATTCAAGATTTAAAAAAAAATCAAAAAAAATCTAAGCAACTCAAGATTTGACAGGCTCCATTTTCATAATTTCCAATATTTTTTTTTCTTTTGGCTGTGTTTCATTGCAAGGTGAGCAAAGATGAGTTCACAGACCTCTCCATCCAGGCCCTTGCAACACTCAGAGAAGATTGTGCAACTGCCAGTTAAACCCAGCCTGGCTGCAGCTTTTAGGGAAGAGCCTGAGGAGGAACAGCAATGTGACCCTGCTTGAGGAACGTGGGGTCCCTCCTCACCCCTGGCACCGTGCTTGTCCCTCACCACTGCCAGGTGTTTTGCTCCAAGTGTCCCTTAGCACCTTGTTCACGTTGCTGTTTAGAACTGGGTGTCCTGTACTGCCTTGTTCTCATTGCAATAAAGAAAAAAAATTAAAATAGATGTAATCAAACAAAAACCAACATCCAAAAAAACCTCCACAATTAAAAAAATCCACTCATTAATATAGACAAAGGCTGCAAATATGAATATTTCACTGGAGTCCTGAAGCAAATGACACCTTCTCAGGAGAACACCGTTGTGGACACAGGCATATGTGTTTTATTTATAGCTCGAGTTTTACTGCAGTCACTCAATCAAGCAATGCCAGGGCTGTGTGGAGGCAAATGTGGCTCACTGCTCCCCAGCTCAGCCTTAAGGAGCAGTTAACAGCTTGTCCAGGGGGCTTGGTAGGGGTGTTATGAACACAGTCTCAGAGACAGAAAAGTGTCGCCCCAGGAATGCAAGAAAGGGAGGCAGATCCCCCTTGCTGCCCTCCCAGTGAGTGGGCTGTGATTTGGGATGCTCCCAGCAGGAGCCAGGCTCCCTCTTCCTCTCAGAGCCCTGACTCAGGGCTCAGACCTCCCTCCAAGTGCTCCATTCATCACCTCCTGGAAGCCTCTAAACCAAGGGAAGGCACCTCTCAGACAGCCGACTCCTGCCACAAGTCACAGCATCGTTGTGGGAGGAACCCACCAGCCCCGTCCGCGGGAGTTCATAACAATTCACAGCAATCACAACGATTCCTTCTGCTGGCTTCTCTCGCCTGCCCCTCTCTTGTCGCTGTTGAGCCGATGTCGAAACAAGAGGCACATGACAGCGATTGCCAAGAAAAGGGAATTATTTATTTAAATGCAGCTTTTATATACAAAATGAACGCTCACTGGGATTGGCCACAGCCTTCTGCCCCCTGGGGCTGGTTGCCCACAGGAATTCCCGCCTGTTCCCGAGGAGCTCTGAACATCTTATCTTCTCTTTACCATAAACAGATAAATTTTCTCACGAGAAAGAAGTTTCTGTGCTGTCACACTCTCTGATGTCCACTGCTCTGCAAAGAGACCACTTAATTTATCTGAGGTGTGATCCAGGTGACAAAGTGTCGAGGTGTGGGTATAGAATGCAGGTGCTGGAAGTGAAGATCAGGTGGTAAATTTAGTCTAAATCCTCTTGCTGTCACCCCATTCCCTCTCTTCCCTCCTTCAATCTCACTGCTGCTCCCTTAAAACTGTCTAAAAACTTTCCTGGAATAAAAAAAAGTAATGATTCTTCTCTATGACCTCCTCTGAACATGATGTCCCTTGCCTAAAATTTGCTGTTGACTGTAGAGGATGTGCCTACATCGCATCACCATGGCAGGACCCACGCGAAGACACCAACACCAGGTCACCTACTGACCCCTTGCACCTGGCCCTGACTCTGAGCTGCATTTTCCCCTGCAGACTGCAGCTCTGCCCTCCTGTCCTGCATTGTGGCAGGCTGGCAGAGACCGTGTTCCTTCCCAAACACCCAGGAATAGATCTGGGCCAGTTCCATTCCCTATAAACTTGCACTTTGCAGTCCCAGATGTCATCCCTGACGTTCAGATCCACCTCAGTCTCTCTGCTGGCTTGAAGCAAAGGGGAGGGCAATCAGAATCTGCCTGACACAGCAAATCTAGGGAGGAGAAAAGGGGGAATCAATTTTTATAATACGTGTTTGGCACTACATAATAGATATAACTCTAAATGCAAGCCATAAAGTTGGAGAGCATTATAAATTAAATCCGTTCTGTCCCTTTTAACTAAAAAGTGACCTTACCATAGAATTAAATGTGGTTTTTACCCAGTGATCTATGGAGCTGTAAAAGTGCATTGTGGCAGGGGGATATTACAGCACAGAGAGGAGCCCCCAGACAGGAATCTCTACCCAGCTCAGCCCACGAGCTGCTGCTTGATTTAAAATGAACACAGGGCAACAAGAACTGAGGATTTCACCCTTCTCCCTGCCAGAAGGTGACTCATGTCCCTGCTGAGAACAGTCCCTGGCCAGGTTTTCCTCTGAACTGCGACCAGTCTTGGGATGAGAGAATGCTGCCTGAGAAGATGTTCTAAAAACATTTCTAAAAATTAAACCATCTGCACAAATGCAGGGCGGGTTTTGGATCTGTGTCCTATCCCTGTTTAGTTTACCAAGTGCTGACTACAGCACAAGAGGGGGAGAGGATTAGAAACCCTGGGGTTCATCTAAATGCCATAGTGGTGGTGAGAAAGGGGATGGAAAGTTCTTGATTGCTCGTGCAGTGACTCCATCCCCCTGCTCCAATAATCATACAGGAGAATCTGAAATACAAAAGGCTTGACACTGTAATCCAGCCCAGAGGACACAATTTAGGATGTTCCTGAATGCTTTTGAATGGCCAGGAATTATCAGGTTTCGTCTCACAAGCAAATACGGTTTCGAAGCCACCGCTGGGTTACAGGTTGGTGTTCATGGATAAAAGCTCTCTGAGCCTGTGGGAGACTCAGTGACCACCGAAACATCACACAGGACTGAAGGCTGTTCCACTTCCAATCAGTACAGCAGTGAGGAAAATCACTTCCCCCATGAAACAGATGCTCAGGGAAGGCAGTGGTGTGTTACCTCATTACTGCTGAGAAGTGGTGCAAAGGAGGAGCCAAGAGTCTTCCCAGATACTGAAAGTCACTGAAATTGGACAAGAAAAGTGCTACCAGGTCTGGCTGTCTCTTCTCTGTGTGCACTGGGCTGGTGTTGCCCTGCAAGCCATGAACAGTAATCAAGTATTTAGATTAGGTTTAGTTTGGATATTAGGATTTTTTTCATGGTAAAGGTTGTAAAGCATTGGAATGGACTGCACAGGGAAGTGGTAAAGTCACCGTCCCTGGAAGTGCTCAAAAAATGTGTTGACATGGATGATGGGGAATGTAATGGGGGTGCTGGGCTGATATTTGGACTTCTTGATGATCTTAAAGATCTTTATGAATTTTAACAGTTCTATGGTTCTATGAAACAGCAAGATTGGATTCAGGAAAGCAGCCCAGATGGTCAAAGTTATGTTGGAGACTCATCTGAGCTGCCACACTCCACTGTGCTGGACACCGATACCAGTGACTCCCTTCTCATTTTAGCCTTTCTTCTTCTCCTGGTCACTCATTATTTATTAGCATTCTTTCACTCAACAATGGCATTTTTCCTGCAGTTGGACTGCTGGACTGCACAGGGACAGAGCCCAGTCTCAGGAACCATCTGATGAACTGCACCAGGAGCTGGACTCGATGATCCTTGTGGATCCCTTTCAACTCAGGACATTCCATGATTCTGTGTGGAATCCATCCCCACCATGGATTTGCTACCCAGGAAATACCAAGCACTACCCAGGGGCTGGCGTGGGGCAGGGATTATTGCTAATAAACCTTAGGATCAAGACTGGGTCACAGGTGGGGAGACAGAGAGAGTTTAGTTCTGTGGCAGCAAGTTGCACCACTGAGTCAAAGAACAAGCCCTGATGTGTATTGTTAATTAACATTTGATGTGATATTTCATTGATTGAACATCTGCAGGGGTTCATAGCCCTGCACAAGAAATGCTGGAAGAGCAAAGTACTTGCAAGGATTAACCTGAAGGGAAAGAAACTTTGATGGTGCCCAGGCGAAACTCACCTCCACTCCTGAATTAAGAAGGAAAGATGTCTTTAAAAATCTGATTTTACAGAACACAACCACGCTTGACCTCAGTCATAGCCTCTACCAACCACCATGGTGCAAACAACAGCATCCTATTTACCCAGGTTTCCTTGCTGTCCTCTCACCTTGAATATTTACCAATGTTAGAGATTTTATTCTTAAAGGGGAACAGTGGTTACTATACCTAATAGTTCACTGCAGATTCTATGAAATAAAAGGAAATAACCATTAGTCAGCAGATGGTGAACTGGGTTGGTGTCCTCCACCTCCCAAATCTGCCTGTTACACCAGTGCAAAAATGCCAGGCTTTGTGCTGTTACCATTTCAAAGACATTTATGGCTAATATTTGGCAAAATCCAGGACCTGCCGTGGATCAAGTCAAGACATCTGGAGGACAAGGCTCACCAGCAGGAGTCCTTATGTCCAGATAAATAAATAAATTTTCCTGAGGGAAAGGCTGCAAATGAACAATTCAGAGACAGTAACAGCTCCCCAGGAGCTTCACAGAGAAAAAGGGCTGAGCTGGAGATGAAGCATGATCCAGATGTTGACCTCACCTCTACCAGAGGTTCACTTTCCACCTAATTCAAACCACAGACCAAGCAGCTGCCTCTGTGCTCAGGAGTTCTACATTGGCCACGTTCATATTCAACGCTGTGCAACCCACCACAAATAAGTGATGTATCTACCAAAAGTTCAGAGACAAAAGGAAAAGTCCAGAGGCACAAGACAGTGTTGGTCAATAATTTGGGAAGAAATAAAGCCTAATAACTTTAAATGACTCGTTCTTTTGATGACCCAGGGAGCAGCCAGTCAAGTCACTACAAAAACAGAGAAAATCAAGGTTCAGAATGAGCCCCAGCTACCAGTGCTTGAGGAGGGTGACTGGACAGAATAATTACACCACCGAAGTCGCCTTCCAGACTGGAAGCCAATTTGCAGGGCTAAAACTCTCTTTGAAATGTTGCTTCCCTGACTGTCCAAGGAGCTGCAGCCATCAGACCGACACTTCCAGAGCGGGACGGGCCGCTGAGTGGAAAGATTGGCTGAGCAGCGCTGAGCAGCACTGTTAATGCCCGGCCCCAGTCCCTGAAAACCAGCTGGGGTGATTGATTTCCTTCCCCCCAGCTCCAAACACCTTCCACAGGGAGACTACACGGCCTGCTCTGTAATCAACAGCAACTTCAAAAGGGCTCAGCTCTAAAAGAAACCCTCCGAGGGACGGCGTTAAGTGGGAAACAAACACAGCATTTGGGTTGTAATTTGAGGTGGGAAGCTGGGGTTTTAATAACCACCTCGCTGCGGCCTGCTGGGCACCTCGCGGCTCATAAATTGCATTTATGAGAACAGGAGGTTGCAGGGAGGGTTTGGAGTCCACGTGAAAGGCGGCCGTGCCTGGTGTGGCGCATCCGAGGCACTCGCGGCCGCTGTGTTCAGCAGCAGCTCCCCTGTCACACAAGCAGAGCCTGCTGACCTAGCTCCAGGATTGGGAAGAGCCGTGTCCTATTTACATCCAACCACTCTTGTGGGCGCGGGGAGGGAGGTGAGAAAAATCAGTGCTTTGTCCCACATTCCCCTCACCAGGCGAAATGGAAATAATTGTGGTGAGATCTCCCACAAACACATTTAAGGCCTGTTCAAGGCAGGGAAGAGAAATGGGTTTCAGTTCCCTGAACCTTTTAAGATGAGCTCCAATCCAACAAAGACACAAAGAGCTGTTAGGAATCACAGTTGGCTTTACCAACCATCTTCCCCAGCCCCAGCACTGTACCCCATATTGTACCTGATGCTGTTGGCAGTCAGGTGATGTCCTCAGGGGCGTTCCAGGAGGATCTCAGAGGTCCTTTTGGGAAGATCATTGCTATCCCTGGTAACATATCTGAAAACCCCGAGCTGGCAGGAGCCAGCGAGTGACCAGAAGTCAAAAGCCAAACCAAGCAAGGGAGGGACCTACCAGCCATCAGCACCACAGAACAAGGAAGGAGTTGTTGCAACTTGTGGTGGAGGATCCCCATTTCCACATCCCAGAAAACTCAACTGCAGAGCAAGCCAAAGCTTTTCCCAGGACAACAGAAGAAGATATTCATAAAAACAGGAATGTCTTGTGATATGGGAGTAAAAGAATGTAAACATCACATCTAAGGGCAAGGTGCATCCAAGTTTCTGACCAGAGATGCTGTGGCATCGCCTCAGGTCACAGCTCAGCCAAAAAATGGGTGTAATACTCCAGAGAGAGGAAGGGACGTGGACTTGCCAAGAAGGGCCTTGTCTAGAAAACTGAGACCAAGTCAACAGAGCGTCAAACCAGGGCTTTGTCCCAACACAGGGAAGGACGGTCTCTACTTCTTGAGGGGTTGTAAGGCTGCCTCACACCATAACAAAAGGTTTTTCTTCCACTGAAAACACACCAAGACCTTGGATTTCAGCCCCCAAACCTCAATCCTGATCAGATTTCCTCCTTTCTGAGGAGGCCACCACAAAGGGTGCTGCCATGCAGCCCCACCTGGGAGTTTGCCCTGCAAAACAGCTGTCAGTTCTTTTCCTCAGGACACCTTTAAATACCCTGCAGGCCTCCTGCTCCCCAGGAGGCAGCTCCTGGGGGCAGCTGTGTCCAGTGAGGGCATCAAAATCTGCAGCATTCATGTCCCATCTTTACAGAATCACGGATGCTTGAGGGTGGGAGGGACCTCTGGAAATCACCCCGTCCAATTCACCTCATCATCTTCCCTGGTTTTGGTAGAGGATACCCAGACTGAGGATTCCCCATCTGGGGAATGCCACTTCCAGTGGTATTTCCATGCCTGCAGGCACTTCCCACAGTTTCTAGTCACTGAGAGATGCCTTGGGTACATCCACAATCATGTCAAAGGATGTCCTCCTGGTATTTCCACTCATCCCACTCAACTGGATCCCCCAGCCAACTGGCATTTTGCTGGGATCTCTCCAGCTTCCCCCCTGCCCTCCCAGCTCTGCTGTTCTTCTGCCTGTCATCATCTCTCCTGCTGGTAGCAGCATCATCTCCATCTGGAGACTCTGAAAGTCCCGACAGCATTGCTATCCCTGGTAACATATCTGAAAACCCCGAGCTGGCAGGAGCCAGCGAGTGACACAGGACAGAAAATATTTAACATTGTTCATGCCATTTTTTTTAAGCATTCAGAATGTGCAGTGAACATATATTCCCTGTCTGGTTATTCCTTCACTTGTCCTCATGGCTGGCCTGGAAGTGCTAAAATGGGTGATTGGAAGGGCAGTGCTGTGTCCAGTGAGAGGATCCAATGGAAAGGCTTGGAACTGTGTCAGGGAAGGTTTACACTGCATAAAAGAAAAAGGTTTTTCATCCAGAGAGTGGTCAGGAACAAGAACAGGTTCCTCAGGCAAGTGGTCACAGCATGGAGATTTCCAGAGTTCCAGGTGGAACAACGCTCTCAGGAACATGGGGGGATTCTTGGTGTTGTTCTCTGCAGGTCTAGGAGCTGGATTTGATAATCCTTGGGATTTCCTTCCAGCTCAGGGCATTCTGTGACTCTACTGAGATGTGGGCAGCTCAGAGACCCTCTTGCCCCCTCAGGGTTTGCCCACCCACAGGTGGACACAATTCACATGCTCCTTATCACACTCTTACACTCCTTTGGGCTGCACTCGCCAGAGCACACCAGGCACTGAATGTGTTTTGTCACAGACTCTCCTTAAACCAAAACCCACCCCTGGAGCCATCAGAGTTTCCCTGGAAAGATGCTGTGCCTCGGGGAACGCTTGCAAGGCAGCGTCTGACCACTGAGGAACCACAGCACTGCCAAGCTCCATCCCAAGTGTGAGTGCCAAGAGAGCTCACCCCTGCTCAGGGGAGAGGTTCACTGACATTTACAGTTTAACATCACCCACGGCCTGGGAGACAGCAGCTGTACAGGCTGCTAGGTTACAGAGATTTTTCCTCTCCTCCCATCCCTCATTTCCGCTGTAAAAATCAGAGGCTCTGCTGTAATTTTACCTTCACGGATAGACATTCTTGGGGCACATGCAAGAACCAAATTCCCTCACCATCACCTGCACACGATGGGATTGCACTAAGCTCCAAAAAGCAAGGTGCTCACCCTTGCCCCTTTCCTTGTATGCACGAAGGTGTGGAGCATTTTGTTAGCAATTAACCCTTGTTTCAGCTCAATAGAGCTGATCAGATTGTGGAACAACATCTGAGAAGTGGAGATTAGCAGGCCAAGCTCTTTAGCACTTGAGGCACCAGTGCAGCTACTCAAAATCAGATTTCCCTTTCTTCCCTGGCAGTTGATTAAAGCCTTTTCAAGCAGTTCTTTCCAACCTGCAGATGTTTAAGTCAGGTGATGGAGAAAAATGAAGAAAAACTCTTTTTTTTTTTCAGACTGGGAAATGGCAGCAGCACAGACTCAAGTATCTCAGGACAAGAATCAGGCCCAGAAAACAAACCTAAGTGTGTGTCTGTCTGTACACAGGCACTAAAGCAGAGCTTTGGTAGGCCTGACCACAGCACAAACATGCAAAGGTTTTGGTAGCATGGTTCCAGAAGGGAGAAAAAACTCTTAGAGCAGGAGCTGAATCCAGAAATAGCCTGTGAGAGGATCAATTTCTGCTGCATACTGATTTATTCAGACCTTTCATGGTGGCAAAGCCCTCTATAACAAAATATCTGATTACAGGACTATGACCATAAATTCCACAAGCCCTCGAGCAATGGCCAATGAATAACTGCCTTGTTAAGGGAGCGGCCCTGCACGATGAATAAATCTACCAACAGGGCTTTCGATACAAAAGACCCCACCGGGAGAGATTTCCTTGTGAAGGTGTATCGACTTTCATTTGCAGGAACCAGCAGATATTTGTTTGGAGGAGATCTCCATTGTTACATTGCTGCTCAACAACATCCAGCATAGAGCCTGGCTTGATGGATTGGAATATCCAAGTGGGCTGGACTATGCAAAGAACCATTTTGCAGTGCTCCACACGGTTCTCCTGGGAAAGTAGGTGTTTAATCCAGAGGGAATCCAAGGCAGGTGCAGGAGAATTGCCTGCCTCTGTTGTAGAAGGATCTCAAGAAATTAAGGACTGAAAAAGGACAAGAAAAGATGACTCTGGAGGAATGTTTAAGGGTGGATGTGTGCTCACAGCCAAGACACAGGAAGAATAAATCATTCCTGGTGCTCGGCTGGTGCCCTTCAGCTCAGGATCCCAGAGGAAATGTGGTTTGACCACATCTAGTTGGACACAGAGCTGGCACAGAGCCCCAGCGGGAAGGAGGAAGCCAGGCTGCCCCATTTCACGAATGACAACACCAACGTGCCGAAAGACCAACGTCTTCATTGATTGTGACCTGACCCCTGCCCTGAGCCACGTGGTTTGGCAGGGGGTGAGATCAGCCCCGGCACGATGCCCTTGGCCCACAGGGAGAGCGGCACTGCATCAGCTTTTAAAACCAACCGCAGGGTTTTGGTGTCGGGTAACCCAAACTTCAGCGGTTTGTGGAGCTGATCATCCACAGGGAGACAGGAGCACAGATGGGACAGAGACAAAGCGTTTCAGCTCCAGATCTATTCTAGCACGCATATCATGATGACCCCTATCCCAAAAACATTTAGACAGAGAGCCGTGCTAATTCTCGATGAATATGGAACAGGGCACGTCTGCCAGGAATGGGATATTCCTAATAGCTGACAGAGGGGAGGAAGAAAAGAGCCATTTTGCAAACAGCAAGGACTTTGTTATGGGCCAGCTGAGCTCAAAAAACTGAGGGAACATCTCCATCTAGCAACGCCAGCCTGGAAACAGGCAGCTGACAAGGTGAGCCTGCAGGTGGGAGTGCTGAAATCGTGGCAGGAGGCGTCACAAGACGCGGCTCTGACCAGAACTCGGTGTTCAGAAAAAGAGCTGGCAGTGATAAACACCATCATGAAATGGTGCCCCAAACACAGGCAGGATTTCTCTGTCCCGCTCCCAGGCCACATCAAGTCAGCAAACCACAGCTCTGCCTGGAGTAAATCACCAACCTAAAACTAGAAACACTGGAAGGAGGATTTTATATATTTTATATTTCTTGTTTCATGCACTCACTTCAGCCAACATAAAAGTGCACCACAGGAGGTGACACTCGTCTGTTCCAATTTTAACCCCTCCCAAAAAATGTCAGTATTTCTTTACTAGGTCTCTCTCCATTCTTTCCTCCAGATACCGTTTGCTTTCCCTGATCCTCTCTGTCCCAGGGATCAGGCACGACACCGAGCACGGCAGGGTTTGCCACTTCAACAGCTCGTTTGTCAACACTTGGTCACTCCTTAATCAATCCTTTACAGAGGGATATTTCAGAAGAAAATGCAGAGGGAGTAGGAGAAGGAAAGCAAGAAACCATCCCTGGTTTGATTTTGATAACATTGGCAGGGAGTGATTTGCTCCAACAAATTAAAATCAGCAAATCTCTCATTTTCTCTGACAGAGGTAACCAATTAAAATTTTCATAAAGGGGGCAGTGATGTGTGTCTGCCAGACAGAGTCACCAATCTAGCAGCCCTCTGATTTAAAATATTATCTTTCCTTTCCTTTCCTTTTTTCTTTTTTTTTTTTCCTCCTCTTCCCTCAGAGCTTCCTGGAGCAACATGACAGATTATCTCAACATAATCAGACTAATACAAAACCCTCGCTCCAAGAGGCACCGCGAGGAAATTCTGAACTCGAGATGTGACAACAAATGGATGTTCTGAAGGGACTTCATTTACTGCTCATTTTCCTTTTCTTTATATTTTTTTTATTGCTGTGTTTTGTAGCCTCAGCCTGCTGCAAACCACACTAGAGAGACAAATATCACACAGAGTGCGTGGAAGGGAAAGGGAATTGCGCTCCCCCCGGGGGCTGCCCTGCCTGATTGCTCTCCAAGAGAGAAGTTTGGCTTCCAGTTGATGGTTTATAGGTTCTAATAAAATGCCCCCAATAATGGGTCAGGGATGGAGTGGAAGAATTGACAGCAGGAGCCTTAAGGAAGGGCACAAGGCAGGTGGGACCTCCAACACCAGGATGCTGGAGGATGCTAAAGGCGGGGATGACATCGGTGGTGGCCCTGACTTGGGGAAATGAGGATCGCCACAGCTCAATGCCATGGTGATTTGGGACTTAGAGAGTGGTTCCCTGTGGATTTGGGATCTCAGGGGGTCACACATGAATCATAAAGTCACAGAGTGTTTTGGGTTGGAAGGGACCTTAAAGATCATCCCGTTCCAACCCCCTGCCATGGGCAGGAACAACTTCCACTGTCACAGGTTGCTCCAAGCTCTGTCCAACCTGGCCTTGGACACTTCCAGGGATGGAGCAGCCACAGCTTCCCTGGGCAACCTGTTCCAGTACCTCAACCCCTTCACAGTAAAGAACTCATTCCTCATATTTAACCTAGAGGAAAGCAGCGCATTTCAAGTCCAAAGGAGCCCCTGCCTCTCCAGCACAGATGGGACACTCAAATGCTGTTTTCCCTGGCAGAGAAGTGGTTCAAAGCAACTGAGATGCCAAGAAGGAGACCCCTATCCCCACCCTGGCTGTGGGAACTGTGCACCAGTCCCTTTCTTTCTGAGCCCCAAATCCCCACCCGAATTTATGGATGGACTTCAACCCCATCAGCATTTAACTCTTAGCCAAGTTTCCCCCAAACACGAGCATCACCCTCCTGCCCTGTTTTATCCCAGCAAACTCCAGGCAAGCGGAGAGCCCAGGGAATTTGAGAAATGAGGCACAAGAAGAACTCGGGAGCATCTGTGAATGGTGAACCCTGGGCTGTGATGGGCACCCCTGGGCTTTGTCTGCAGCCACATTTGAGCCATTCCAATCCATGCTGCGACACCGAGCAAGGCTCTCCTGCAAACCTCCAGGCCAGGTGCCAACTCCCTTTCCTTTCAGTGTGAATTTTCTCCAAGGGGAGGAGGCAAGCTGCTTCCAGAGCCAGCCTGTCATCCATCTTGAGGAAAATACTCCTCTCTCCTTGCACCTCTCCTAGAAAGGTGGCGACCAGCGTTCCACAAGGCCGTGATCAGGCCCGGAGGAAAGCTTTGAGTCATTTGTTTACCAGCCCAGGTTTCCCTGGAGCTAATTAATGAGCCGAGCTGATACCCTGCAACAGGTACCGACGGCAGAGGATTTCCTGCCTGCTGCACTTGAGCTGCGGGAGGAGGTGAAGCTGGATCTGTGAGCACACTGCTTCCTCTTCTTCCTCTCCCCTCAAAAGAAACTGGGAAAGCAAAGCCACCTGCAGCCACACAGGCACTGCGGGAAGCCCCTCTGTCATCTCCCCCTCAAGGATGGGGCACCATCCCTGCTGGACGATGCTGTGGGTGGATTCCCAGGAGCAAAGTGCTCGGGCATCCTTTTTTCCCACTTGTAGGGAGCGAGGGATGGGGTGGAGACCTCCAGAAAGCCCTTGGAGCTGGGGGCTGCCTCCGTGCCCCCCAAATCCTCGAACTACAGACACCAGAGCTTCCAGTCCCGTGGAGAGCCCGTGGAAACCTCTACTTTCACAAGGATACTGAAATCGGGGAGAAGAGGAGAGGAGAGGGGATTAAACATGAGGGGGAGCACGATAAAAAAACCATGAGGTGGGGGGAGCAAAAAGCCAAGGGGAAGGCGATGCTGGAGAGTGGGAAATAAACCCCGCGGGTTTCGCGTTTCGGGTGCGGCGTGGGAGACTGCGCTTCTTGCGAGCCCCAGCCGTGCGGGTGGGGTTTTTTTGGGGTGGGAGGGATAGCGGGGAGCAGAGCTCCACGGGCTGTGCCGAGCATCCGAGCGCTCCGGGGGTGGCGAGCGGCGATAGCCGGGCTGCGAGCGCCACCTCCCCGCCGCTCGCCGCAAGCCCCGGCCGCCCCCGGCAGCCCCCCCGCCACCGGCTTGGGTATGGGGGAGGTTGTGGGGGGACCCTGACATTAGGCTGAGATGCCCCCGCACCTTTTCGAACCTGTCCCGCCGCGGGGTTGCAGCGGGGATGGTCCCGATGCTGTGGGAGGGATGGAGTGGGGATGTGTGCGTGGGGTTCACGAAGTTTGGGGTGGGGGTAAAAGGGGATTGTCGGGTGCTGTGAGGGAGGGAAGGGCTGTGGGGGTGTCCCAGAGCACCTCCGGGTGCCTGCGGGGCACGGGGCGATGCACAGGGGTGGCGGAGGATGGGATGGGGGTGCTCCCCCAGCCGTGGGGGTTGCCTTTGGCTGCTCCTTGGGGTGTGACGGGGGTTCAGGATCTCCCCCCGACTCCCACACACACACACACGCAGTTCCCATCCCGGGTATGGGGTCTGGCACAGCGTCCCTGCCTCATTTTCCCTCACGTAGGGAGAAGAGGACACAGTCCCTTCATTGATAGAAAACCTCTCGGCTCTGCAGCCAGTCCTTCCCTGAGAATCTCCACCTTCACTGGTCAATCACGGCGCCTCCAAACCCCTCTCCCTGCACCCAGGGCTCTGCAACACCAACCCAAGTGCTACGGAAAGGGCCAGGAGCCCTGCTCCTGCCTGCCCGTGCCTCGTCCCTGTCCGGTTCCTTCCTGGTCTTCCCTTTCTCCCTCCACAGCAGGAGCGATGCTGCACCCTGACCCCGCTGTAACACCCCGAGCAGCGTATGGAGGTCCCTTAGCTGCCCCTACCCCAGCACCCTGTGCCCCTCCGAGGCCCATCAGGAGGGTCTCCTGCCTGCTCAGGCCTCTCCCTGTCCCTTGTCCCCTGCCTGGCTCAGCCCCGTGGCCGCCCTGTCCCCTGGCAGTGCGGCTTGGCTGAGCTGGTGCAATTCCTCAGCACCCTCCGAGGCTGAAAACCTCCCCGGCTCTGCCCTGCCACCTCCTTCCTCTTCCTCAGCGAGGCCTCGGGCACGGGAAGGACTGTGGGACCCAGGTTAATGAGTCATTAATTAATTAGGGAGCCACTTAATATGCACGGGGAGTTGTTTGTTTCCTTTAGCAGCCCGGACTTTGGATGAGATCCCAGCCCTGCGAAGCCTCCAGCCTCGTCTCCCGGCTGATAAGAGATAACACAGATACTTCAGAACCAGCCAAAGCAGAGTCATCACCATTAACACAGAGCCCTCGCTGCTCCGCGGCGGAGGTCAGCAGGCAACTCCTCGGAGTGTCGGGGGCTCAAGCCCTCCAGGCTTTCCTGAGGCTCAGGTGAGGGAAAACCTGCGGGTAATCAACAGGTAACGGGGCTGGGGAGCTGCGCCCCGCACCCCGAGCACCCCCGGCTCCCTCCCAGCGAGGCTTTCGAGGCGCTGCGATTTTCGCTCCGCCGCGCACGCAGGTTTTGGGCAGCTGTCAAAGTAGCTCCGCTCTTCCTCAGCCCCCTTCCTCCCCTCCTCCTCTTCCTCCTCCCTCAGCCGTCAGCTGTCAGCTGGCCCTGGCACTCGGCAGAGCCGGTGCTGGAGCTGGGTTGAGCCCGAGCCTCGGGAAGCCCCAGCTGCGAAGGGATGGGGTGGTCGGGGATGGGAGGGGGGTGTCTTTTCTCCGTGGACCCCTTTGACCTTGCCTTGATGCTCCCGTCCCTCCCGACTCCTGTCCGTGCAGCTGATTCACAGGGCTGGTTTGCTTGGCCAGGGCAGGATCAGGGACACGAGTGTGAGTCACAGCCCAAGGTACCTGGCAGAGTTCATCTGCAGCCCGTGCCTTGGGCTCAGGAACCGCTGCCTGCTCCCAGCCAGGACTGAAAAGTCCCTCTGAAACCTCCACCTGATCTCCCTCGATCCCTCTTTTCCCCCTTTTCCTCCCAGCCTCGGCAGAGCCATGGCTGAAACACCTCTCTGGGAAAGTCTGAAGATGCATCAACAGCCACCCTCCATCAGCGAATGTCAGGCCGTGAAAGGCAGGGGGGCGGTGGGGGAAGAGGGAGAGACAAATTTTGCGATTCATTCCCACACAGGGTGATTCAGAACGAGATGCTTTGTAATTACGCATCCCTGATGGAGACTCCTTCTCTCTCCAGCTTCCACCCCCACCCCCCTCCAC
>VZTJ01001264.1:1112905-1127205 GCA_013397795.1 Orthonyx spaldingii
GTGAGGATGGCGAGGCTTCTGCTTTCCCCTCCCCTCTTCCCTCCGCTCCCCAAAAAACCTGCGGAGGCTCAGCACGGAGAGGAGCCGCTCGCCCGCAGAGGGATGCGCAGAGACGCCGGTGCCGCTGCCTGGGTACCGGGAGCGAGAGGGGGGTGCTGGGGCTCTCTCATCGCCCCCCCCGGAGCCTCCCCCGGAGCTGACAGCCCGGGAAGGGGGACGGGACAGCCGGCAGGGCTGCGGGGACNCACGCGGTTTGCCCAGGCAGAAGACGGCGACAGCCATTAACCCTTTCCTAATTATTGAAATTTTACCTCTCTTCTAGCATCCTCCTCAACTCCTGGCTCCATTAACCCAAAATGTGGGGGGGAGGGGGTCTCACATCGAGGCAACACCCCAGGGCAGCAGGAGGCTGGGGAGGGAGGGAAAGTTTGGGCAGATGGAGGAGGAGGAGATGGGCTGGGGTGAAAGGTACGCGCTACATCCCGGCAGCTCCGGGGTAAAGGTGCTGCCTCCAGGTTTGCAGCCCGAGGAAGGTCCTCCGGTGACGAGAAGCCTGCCGAGCAGAGAAGGGGAGGGGTGGGAAGGGGATGGAAGGGAGAGGGATAAAGCTGGAGGTGTGCGGAGAGCTGGGGGACTTCAGCATCCTGTCAGACTTCGGGACCTGCCCCTTGGTTTTAACCCTTTCTGCTCCAAAAGGAGAAAAACCGAGCCTCTTTCCCCGACAAAATCACCTCCCTCCCTGCCTGCCCGGGGCTGCTGCCTCCCCAGCAGGGAAGGGGCACGGACCTGCCCAAGGGGCAGAGGTAAAGCTCCCATCTGCCACCACCCTCTGTCCCTCTGCCTCAGGGAGTGTGAGGAGCACCCTGTTTCTCCCCCCAGGGAACCTCCGGGGCATCTCCACCCCCTCCCCTTGGCCTTCTTCCCCTTCCCTCCCTTGCCTCCACCTCATCCAGCCCTTTAGCCCCTATTCCCACACCTTCAAACCTTTTCCATCCCTAAAAAAACTTCTGGGGGAAGGAGGAAAGAAAGCAAATTCTTGATTTAGACGAGCTGAGCTGCAAGCCGTGGCTGTGGAGGAACGCAGCAGAGCAGCCTCTCATCCCCAGCCAGCACTGCAGCATCGCTGGCCAAAGGCATCTGTGACATCTCCAGTTAAGCAGGGACTGGAGCAAAGGGGCAGCCGGGGCCTGAAATGCAGGTTTTTAGCCGACAGGCGGCTATGCTGGGTTAGCACAGTGCATGCTCCGTATGGAAATCTCTGCCTTTCCCTCTCCAGCCTTTCGGGAGTTTGTTTTCCTTCAAGGAGGTTTCCCCGCTCCTCCGAGGCGCCCGGGGATTTCTGCTCTGTTTGTGCAGCTTCTCCCGCTCCAGCCCTCACAGGTGCCAGCAGGAGAGTGGAAAGCTTTGGAGGGAGCCAGGGGGTGTTTGGCAAAAGGACTCCAACCCTAACCCTCACCCAAATCCCAACCCTCACCCTAACCCTAACCCTAATCCTAACCCTCACCCTAATCCTAATCCTAACCCTGCCCCTGTGAGCCCCGCGGGGCAGCTCTGCCTTGTTTTTGGGCTGATGGGGGAAGAGAGGGGCTCTCACCTTCCCTGTCCTGGGTTTGGGGACGTCAGGCAGAGCAAGGGGCAGCTGGCCCCTCTCCTGTGCTGTAGGGCAAGGACACTCAGCAGAAGGACAAAGCACCAGAAAGTGCCACTGACCAAACCAAACCCATTTTCAGTTGCTGCAATGGGGCCTGATGGGAAACTCAACTTTGTGGGAATGGGGAATTGGGCTCCATGAAGCAGAAAATCACAGAATATCTTGATTTGGAAGGGACCCACAAGGATCATCAAGTCCACCTCCTGGGCCTGCACAGGACAGCCCCAAGAATCCCACGCTGGGCCTCAGAGCATTGCCCAAAGTTGCTGACAAATGTCACTGCAGGTTGTTTTTCCAGTCCCAAGTAGAGAGATTTGTGAATCCCTAGACCCCCATTTAATGAGGGTAAACATGGCCCACACCTCAAAATCATAGGGAAGAGAGGCCTGATGTCCCCGTTTCTCACTGTTTGCCCTCCAGGGAGAACTGGGGGTGAGCTGTGACAGCGAACAGGACGTCAGGACTTGGGGTCTGCAACTGGCTGAGGTAACCAAGTGCAATACTTCACCTTCTCTTTTCATCTGTGAAGTGATGAAGGTGCAATAACTTTATCCTTAAATGGATCTGTGAAATTCCCTGCCCCAGGAGAATTCTGAGGGCAAGGAAGGCCGTTTGCAGAGCAGGAGGTGCTCTCAAATCATCAGATCTCCCAGAAATCTGAGTTTAGGGAGACACAGACCCTTCGTTTCATCCTGCCAACATCACCCACACGTGGGATCTGTGGGAAGAATGGCCTATCCTGGTTATATAACAGATTTAAAGACACCTTTGTGTTAGTGGTTGTCTGCTCTGTTGCTCATGTAGGGACCTTGCTGGCACCACACTGCCCAGTCCTGGGGAATTATGTTTTATTTATGACACAGAAAGCCCTGAAACAGAGATCCCTGCCCTGTTTTGCTTGAAACTGCACAGAAATAACCAAAAGGCCTCAGCTCAGCCCAAACTGGCAACCCCTGTTCCATCACAGTATGGTGTGAGGACTCCTGAAGTTACTCAGGGCAGATCTGGGCACCATCAGGACCTTCCAGTGTCATTCCCAGAGGAAAAAAAAAAGCAAACAAGAACAGCAAAAACAGAGGTTACAAGGCCCAATATTCTCTGGGACTCGCCATCCCCACACCGCTGTGGTTGTGCCAATAAGGCCAACCCACCCCTGGCACTGCCTGGGGAGGTGCTGGGTGGGTTTTGTGACAAACTCTGGCTTTGCCATCCCAAAACACAGGAGAGAAGGATCTTTCTCTTCTCTGCTCTGTTGCCTCTGCCTGTGATCAGGTTTCTGTCTGGGTTTTGGAGCTGGAAAGGCTTGAGTTGGATCCAGTTATAATTCTCCGCTTCCCTCTGTCAAAGGAAAACAGCAAACTCAGAAGGGATGACAAACCTTCACACACACTTTGAATTTAGAAAGTGTCTTTGACACAAAAAGCGTCTCTTGTTGTCAGAGACAAAACTGGTCCAGAGCAAAAAAAAAAGAAAAAAAAGGGATGGGAATATCCATGGTTAAATGCAGCACCCCTGGGAATATGCAAAGAGATTTTGGGAGCAGGATTAAGCTGCACACTTCAGGAGCCTAAGCCGGTCTCAGACTACAAAGTACATGAGGGAGACATGAAAGAGAGAGAGAAAAACATTTTCTATCTGCCCAATTTTTCCACCTCCTTTGGAAGCACGGAACAGGGATGGAAAAAGGCTGTTTGGGCTGGGAGCTGCTCAGGGCTGGTTTAGGTTTGTTAACTCTGTCCTCCCACCTCCCACACTGCACAGGGAGGCTGGTGGTGCCGTTGGAAGAATAGATTTGCCCCAAAAACCTGCTGGAAGCATAATTGCGATGTAGAGAAAGTGAGTTCAGCTTGTTGGAAGAGTCTCCTGCTGCCAGTGGTAGCCCCAGACATCGTAGGTGTAGATGAGGATGGCAAGGGAAAAAAAAAAAAAAGAGGGAATGCCTGGGATTCCCAGCGGATCTGCTTGAAGAGGATAACTGCAAAGCAGGACAGCTTGTAAGTAATCAGTTTGCTTCCCCTCCAGCAACAGATAGCACCGTGTTTACATCTATAACACTTTCCATTGTGTCTGCTTACAAATCTCCTTGAACATTTCAAATTTCCAGCCAGCCACAATCCTTCTGCTGAAGGGGGACGTGGAACGACTCAGCTTTACCCAGGACTTGAAAGGGATTTCCCATGCCTGCCTCTCACATGGCTGCTGTGCTTTGCACCTCGCTTTTGTTGTTGTTCTCAATTTTTATATATTTTTAATGACTTTTCATTGCTGTTGCCAGCTGTGGCTCCTGCTGGCAGTGGAGGCTCAGGAGTGTTAATGTTCACCTATCACAGGTCAAGCCCAGCAATCCCAGCCTCTCCTGAGGGCACGGAGAAAACTCCTGTTCCCCCTCCCATGGGCTGTATTTATTAAGTGTAGGAATTATCTGTGTTCAAGGAGTGTCTTTGCTCAAACTCCTCCATTTTTGGACAAGGTGCTGAGGGAATTCTCCTAAAATGGGAATTTAACATCAAGCCCATTTCATAGACTTGGAAAGTGAGGCAAGACAGCAGTTCCAGCTTTCCCAAACACGGAAAATCCTAATTCCAGCCCTCTCCCCGAATCAATCTTCTTTGCACATCAGGGTCAGGGGCAGCTTCATGGAGCCCAAAAAAGGGGTCTTAGTGAGGGGAACAAGAACCAGCACAGCTGTGGTCATGGCCAGTGATGGTGGAAGGAGCTTGGATGGGTGACTGCAGCATTGGTGAGGAAGCCAAGATATTCCCGAAGTCCCAAAACTCTTGGATCATCGGGGAGACGATGGAACCCCCCTCTGAAAGTTTTGTGATGCTGGCTCTGGCAGCAGGAAGGAGTGATGGAGCCCCAAGCCCAGATGTTCCCATCTCCTCTCTTTTTCCTGAGCTTTGAAGTGATCCTGAACTTTCCTCTCCGCCCAGGAAGGGAAGGGGTGGTGAGGAGATATCAATGAGTTCCTGCTGCTTTCCCACTCCACAAGGCCCACCCGTATCCTCTGTGGCTCCAGTGTCCTTCTCCTCTTCCCCACAACCTCTCCATGTGTCCATTCCCCTGACACACAGACTCTTGTGGGGATCTCAGGAGTTTTACACATCAGCTTGGGCCAGATATGGAGGGAGTGGGACGCCCTGTCCTATGGAAAGGCCAAAAACTGGTGAAGATCCAGGAACCAGAGGCTGAGAACCACGAGTGAGAGCCAAGGCAAAGTGCACTTTGATGTTATTGCTGGTGAAGACAAAACTGGAGCACCCCAAATGGTGACAATAAAGAGAATTTCTCTAACAAGTGCTCAGCTCTTCCTTATCCTTCTTTAGGAACTTTCTTCAAGAGGGAAAGTGCTGAACACCTTCTAAACATAACAATGGTAATAATAATAATGCCTGCACCTTTTCAGAGTCACAGAATGGTTTGTGGTGGAAGGGGCCTTCAAGATAATCCAGTTCCACCTCCTGCCATGGGCAGGGAAATGTCCCACTAGACCAGGTTGTTCCAAGCCCCCCTGGTCCTCTTGGCTGGGCTGCCTGTAGCAGACCCCCACCCTAAAGTCACTGTCCCTGCCCTCCCTTAATCCTGACCTGTAAATTCCCCCCCAGCTCCTCTCCCACCCTCAGGCAAAGCTCCATGTATTCCCTCTGCTCCCCTCCTCGCCTCTTATGCCTGTTCTTCCTAAAGAGAATTCCTATCCCTGTTCTCCCTGTACCTTTCCATCCCATCCCCCCAGTCACAGGAGTCATCCCAATCCGTCAAAGGAGCCATCCCACCACATCTCCACGGTGCCAACAAGGTCACAGCCCTGCAGGAGAACACATATCCCTAAATCCTCTGGTTTATTCCCCGTGTTCAAGCTTAAGAATAGAGGAATTTATGTTGGACCCGTGATGAATTCAATTTCCTACCTGGAGTGCCTGGAATTCCTCTGTGCTGCTCTCCAGGTGCTTTCCTGCTGACCTGTAATCCCTTTCCGAGCTCTTGGCATCTGCTACCGACCCTCGCACTAAACTGGCAGGAGAGGGATGGATTGAGATTCCCCTTCCCCTGGGAACTTCATTTTCCCACACCAGCTGCTGGAAGCTGCGAGCCACTCGTTCCAAACCCCGGTCAGCACAGAAGGTTTCTTTGATGGTGGGAAAGCAGATTCCTTCGCAGGGCTCTCAATGTGCTTCCCAAGCAGAGCCATAGATGGCAGTACGTGGTATTTACAGAGTTGTTGCCACAAGTAAATCTTCTTATTTGAGCAGAAAGTGAGAGAATTTCATTTCCTTGTAGTTACAACGCGCTCAGAATGAGAACTCCTAAATCAATGGGGAAAGCAAGAAAAGCCTCCTTGCCTGAGCACCGGCAGGCAGAGCTTGAAATGCAAAATCCCTCTGTGCTCTATAGGATTGTCTATCCCCTTTCACAGGGATGATACCTGAGGAGTTGAACAAGAAAACAATTTTCCATACTGGGAAAAAAGTTGAAGATCTCTCAAGTCACTGTCACAAAAGCCTGAAATAAGCTCAAAATTCCAGGTTCACTTTCACGGACCAGCAGTTGAACGTGTGAGTGTGAATTTAATTCAGGCCAGACAAAAGACTTTATTTGGATTTCAACTTCTAGTTCCACTTTGTTACTGCTTTAATATCACTAGGTTCACTTCAAAAATCCAAAATAATTTTTAAGTAACAATGTTTGGAATATTTTTCCCATCCTTTTCTCCTACTTATAGTAAAACACTTCTTTTCCACATGCTGGAGTCTAATTTCAATGAACTGATATTTCTAGCCCAAAGAATCACATTGAGGGAATATGTGACTTGTTGCAGGTTTCTTTTCATTTCTCATTACCCTTCCTGGTTTGATGTGCACTAAAATAAATTAATTTCCCCAAGTCCAGTCTGTTTGACCCTTGAGGGTAACTGGTGACTGATATCTCGCTGTCCTTTTCTCAGCCTATGAGACTTCGATGATTTTTTCTTTCCCCTGTCCAGCTGAGGGGACAACAGAGCAGCTTTGGAGGGCACCTGACATCCAGCCAGGGTCAATTCACCACAGACACCTTCTTGTCCCCACATTCCCAAGACCCAAAGACTTAATCTCAGTTTTTTTATTTGCGTACAAGTATCCAAGTCAGCTTTTCACGGATGTCAGGAGAAATAATAACAACAACAAAAAAAAAGATCTCCAAAAATTCACACATTGGTGGTTTCCAACACCATTTTTTCAGATTTAAACATTTCAAATCTCTTCCCAGATCTAATTCTTGGGAGGCCAAATACTTCCAGGCTCCCCCAGAAACCAATGGAGTTGGAGAGGGCTCAGCACTTTTAAAGATCTGTTCCTTTGATGCTCTCACGAGTGGCAATCTGTGGTTTTCCAGTAACTGTATTTGACCTGAGCATCCTGAAATCAAAGGCTGATCCTGTAACTGTGTAAATCATTTGACATAAGCATATGTAAAACAAGGTTGATCCCATAATGCAGAGCTTATAGAAAGTGGAAGTCCCTCAGTGGAAGGCGGGATTAATACTGAGTAAGGGAAGGAAAGAAGAATTAAGTAAACCGTTCACCCAATCTCAGCCTTGTAACCCTTGTGTTTGTTTTATTTTCCCTCAGATGTAATTGCAATCTGTGCTGGGACACGTCTGTTCATGATAATGGAGGAGTCATTGATCAGATCACTTATCTGTGCCCCCTGTCATAAATCACTGAGAGCACCTGGGACAAGCCTGGCTCTGGAGCCAGGTGGTACCAGCACACGACTGATCCTTCACTTCTGCACGTGTCCAGAAAGGCTCTGAAAGGCTTCCAGCAACCCTCAAAAGTTCTGCAGGTGCAGGGGTGGCTTTAAAAGCCATGATCTGGATGCTGGGCTGCATCTAAAGCAGCATGACCAGGGCAGGGAGGGGATTCTCCACTTCTCCTCTGCTCTGGTGAGATCCCACCTGCAGTGCTGCATCCAGCTCTGGGGTTCCCAGCACAGGAGGGAGATCAACTCGTCGGGACAAGTCCAGAGGAGGCTGCTGACCTGATCACAGGGCTGGGGTGCCTCTGCTCTGGAGCCAGGCTGCGAGAGTTGGGGTTGCTCAGCCTGGAGAAGAGAGGGCTCCAGGGAGACCTCAGAGCCCCTTCCTGTGCCTAAAGGGGATCCAAGAGAGCTGGAGAGGGACCCAGGACAAGGGAACGGAGTGACAGGACAAGGGGAGATGATCCTAAATGGAAACAAGGTAGATTTTATTTAGAATAGATATTAAGAATGAATTCTTTACTATAAGGTTCATGAGACAGGTTGCTCAGAGAGGTCGTGGACTTCCCATCCCAGGAGATGTCCAAGGCCAGGTTGGATGGGTCCCTGAGCAACCTGGCCCAGTGGAAGGCGTCCCTGCCCAAGGCAGGAGGTTGGAACTGGATAATCTCTAAGATCTCTTCCCATCCAAACCATTCTATGATTTTATGCTGCACGAGTCCTCCTCTACTTACTCTGCATTATTAAATCTAGAGTTTTAAGATTAATCTCTTTGAACAGATTTCAGCAGCCTTTTTGTTGGTGGTGCTCTTCTAAGGAACACTTCTGTCTCTTCTCACAGCTGTTTCCCTTAATCTGAAAATAAGTCACTTTAGACAGAAAGAACACGTTTTTTCTCCCTCAGAGTGTTGAACATAACATCGTGACTTGTGCACGAAGCCTGTTTCAATTATGGGTAACTTTCCTCTGTCCTGTTAAACCTCTGTGAAATCCATATGTACTCAGGCATGGAACAAGAGAACAAAATTAAATGTTTAAATGAGCTTAAGAGACACAGTCATGTCACGTTAACCTCAAAATACACGAGCAGTGTGTCTCTCGTAGGGGTTTTCTCTTCTGTTTGCTTTTTCTTTTAGTTCTTATTTTGAATGACCTTCAAGTTTTATCGCCCACTTTAGTGCTAGAAATTAATTGGTGGAGTTTGGGTGAAACCTGACTCATTATTTTCATTATGTTCTTTAATAGAAAGCAAAACCATTTACACTCGAAGATGTTTTCCACGATACCCAGGGAGACCACAAGCTCCAGAAACCATCTCCCCCTCTTGACTGAGAGGTTTTGGGTTTAGGCACAGCTTTTGGAGGGTGCTGGAAAATCTGGAAGGCAATCCAAGAGGCACGTTAGAACCACTAATGCACCTTTTATGTAGGGAAAAGCTGTTTATCTGCTTTGGAAAAAGTGAACCTCAGGAGATTAAGGCAGAGAGAATAATCACGGTCCAAAAATGTGACAATGGAGAGATGACCCCAGGGCCAGTTCCAGATCCCTGACTCTGCCTCACTTTGATGAGTTTTGGCAACACAACCTAAAAGTCCCTGTGCTGATTGGATGTGTCCTTTCCCTCTTCATAAATGAAATTTTCTTTCTGCATTTCCCTCAAAGAAGGCTGCTCTATCCAGAGGCTCATTTAGAACATAATGGACCGTGTTTGTTTGCTGGTTGGGTGTTTTTTTCTAATAATGGTGTTTTTGCATCAAACCCCACATTTCCAGTCAGATATTGCTATTTCCATCCTTGTCTTTCCATTCCTGACCTCACGAGTCTCTCAGGACTGCCAGATCCACTGGTGTCAGTCTGGGATCAGCAGAGAAGGCTAAAGCCCAAGCTGAGGCATCCATTGGTGCTGGAGACAGGAGAAAGCAGAGAAGACTTCGTTTTAATTTGTTTATTTGGAGCAGGGGGTGAGAAATAGGTCCCATATCAAGGGATACAGAAATCTTTCACACAAGGCAGGCACAGCCTTGTTTTTCTGCTCTACCGGTGTGTAGGGACACGGCAACAAT
Source organism: Orthonyx spaldingii (assembly GCA_013397795.1). Classification (NCBI taxonomy): domain Eukaryota; kingdom Metazoa; phylum Chordata; class Aves; order Passeriformes; family Orthonychidae; genus Orthonyx; species Orthonyx spaldingii. The sequence continues at coordinate 1,122,356 of VZTJ01001264.1, forward strand.
TGTGTGTGGATATTTTGTCCCAAGAACCACCCTGGTTTTCCTTCAACTCCTACAGACTTGATGATCTTGTGGGTCTTTCCCAACCTTGATAATTCTAACATTCTATGACCTTACCCCTGACTCCAGTGCAACCCTGCTGGAAAAAGCCCAGGAGCTTGTAAAAGCTCAGTGAAATGGGAATAAAGATCTCCAGGGACGTTCAAACTCACAAAATCAGCAGCTCCACAGGAGTGTAGGAATGGCTGGAAATAATTGGAAGAGACTCAGAACATGCTACTCAATACAGCTGCATATTCCTTCCCTGAATCCACTTTCTTTTTGCTTAGGGAGCGGGTTTACTTCAAGCTGCACGGAAAACTTGGAAGACACCATGTCTTTCCTCACGGCACTAAAATATTTAGTCAAACAGCACAATTGTAATGTTTTTACACCCGTGATGGTGTTGAAGCCAGTTAATGGTGTCAAACACTTCACATTGTAAAGGTTTTGGGGCAGACACCCTTTTCTGCCTTTTCTTCCCTGAGGTTCTGCTGAAGCAGGGCATAGACAGGACAGAAATTCATAGATGATATCATTGTTTTAACAATGCATGACTTGTCTCCTGGGTTTCCCAGATAGCTGTGCCTTCACAGATACGTTTCACAGATATAAACCTGCTGGTCATGCACAGCTGGAAGAAAAATGCAACTCAAAATCTGCAAACAAATGGCCTTGTAGTAGCAATGGTCCCACATTTGGACACAAGCATGACCTTTCCTTTGGTCAAATGTGCTCGTATTGACATATAAACCCTACACAGGTAGTTGGTAGGAGCTGGGGATGCACCTTCCCCATTTTCCAGAGTGGATGTCTCTCCACTGACAGGGATTTAAACAAACCTATGAAGAAAAAGTTCACCAGAGCACATTTAAAAGGGTGTTTGGATGTGAATTCCGGGGCAGAAAGGAGAAATGGTTCTAGGATTTGCTTGCATGGGACTGACATTTAAAAGGAAAGGATGATCACTAAACCAGATGACAACCCAAATCAGCCTGAGCTCACAGAGCTCACCAGAAACTCTAAGCACAACACTAGACAACAAAAATAGTTTTGGTTTGGGTTAGGCTTTTCAGCAATTTCCACAGGAATTTGGAACAATAGATTTTATATCAATTTTCAGTATCTCTCTTCATCAGAATAACACATATCTGTGAAGAGCAATCTTTCTTACTTGTTGAGTCAGATACTTTTGGGCTAAATATAACTGTGGAACACATGGAGAGTATTGGGTGCCCAGTGGAAATGTCTCAAGTGTAGAAAAAAAAAAATAACCAAAGGGAAAATGCCAAACTAGTTCGTGACAAGCTGGTTTAGATACAGACCATGGTTGGGCCACAGTCCCTGTGCCAGGCTGAGAGAGCCAGCAGCACCCAGGATAGGGATGGATGGTTGGAAGAATCTCTGTGAGAGCACATCCCTGTTCCAAAAATGTTATGGACAAGGTGACAACTGCACAATTAGCTGATGTGAAAAGGACTAGGACTCCTACTACTCTGTCTTTTGGGTGTAACCACCTCTAGCTGCTTGTTCAAAGAAAAAACAAATATAGAAAGAAAAAAAAAAAGAAAAAGACACATAGACTAAGCCAGTTCCATCTCCTACCCACAGGGAAGGAGGAAAAAGAGATCGTTCCACCTCTTAAACTCCTGGTTATCCTCGCTTGGGGGAGATGCTGGGATGGAGCCTGTTTTTCACTTAAGGTGCTGTTGTTTGTCAGGCACGGCAGCACAGACAAATGAAGCTGCAGAAGGTGCTGCCATCCCCCTGTGGGCACCATTCCAGAAGGAGCGTGTTCAGCCTAACAAAGTATCCTGTTCCAAATCCAGCCCCAGGCTCCGGTGATGTATTTGCAGCAGAGATTTCAACAAAGACAGTAGTGAATATTCCTCTTCCCAAAAGCCAGACTGGAAAGGTATTTTCTAAATGTGCATTTGCAGCCCAGAAAGCCAATCCAAAGCAGGGTGGGCAGCAGGTGAAGGGGGGATTCTGCCCCTCTGCTCCTCTCTGGTGAGATCCCACCTGCAGAGCTGCATCCAGCCCTGGGGCCCAGCACAGGAAGGACATGGAGCTGTTGGAGGAATCCAGAGGAGGCATCAAGGTGATCAGAGGAATGGAGCAGCTCTGCTGTGAGGAAAGGCTGAGAGAATTGGGATTGTTCAGCCTGGAGAAGAGAAGCTTTGGGGTTGCCTAATTGTGGCCTTCCAGTGCCTGGAGGGAGCCGACAAAAAAGGTGGAGAGAGACAATTTACAAGAGCCTGGGAGTGACAGGACGAGAGGGAATGGCTTTAAGCTGAAGAAAGGCAGTTTTAGATTAGTTATTAGGAAGAAATTCTTCCCTTGTGGGTGGTGAGGCCCTGGCACAGGATGCCCAGGGAATCTGTGGCTGCTCCATCTCTGGAATTGGTCAAGGCCAGGTTGGATGGGGCTTGGAGCACCCTGGGATAGTGGAAGTTGTCCCTGCCCATGGCAGGGGGTTGGAATGAGATGATCTTCAAGGTGTCTTCCAGCCCAGGCCATTCTGTGATTCTATTCCATGATTCTACAAGTCATGTCCTCATGCCCATGAGGGATGTCTGCCTCACACTGTGCTCCTTCCACGAGACCAGGTTACCCAGAGCCCATCCAACCTGGCCTTGAACACTTCCAGGGATGGGGCAGCCACATCCTCTCCTGACCAACTTCTCTATATTATTATTATTATTATTATTATTATTATTATTATTATTATTATTATTATTATTATTATTATTACTACTACTACTACTACTCTATAGTTATTTCTATCATGTCTGTTACTTATTCTCATTTATATTAAAATGTTATCTGGAGATGTAGAACAATTTCAGGAACCCTTGAGGCACTGATCATGATATGCTATTTCCTAAACCGAGATATGGGAATAAGAGGTTTTCCATTTTTGCTGCCAATTCCTCAAGGTAAGCAAATAAATGAATAAGTTGGAGGCAGATCTTAAATGGAACTAAGAGAAATAAAAGAAAATCAGCTGACTGAAAATGGAAAACAAACAAACAGTCGAACAAGCCTGGCACATCTGAGTTTAAGTGAATGTTGTCTTCCACCCACAATGAATTTCTTCGTGTTGTTTTCAAGCTTTATAATGTGTTTCCTCAGCACAGCAGAAAAAAAATCTAAATGGAACATCATTTCAAATTAAAAGAAATAAAAATAAGAAGGAAATATCTTTTTTTTTTTTTTAGAAGAAGAATAATATGAAATATTTTGATTTTGTTTGTTTTTCTGCAGATGAAAAAAATAATCAAGGCGTCAGTCAAAAATTCACATGGAGTTTTTATTAGTTTGGAATCTACCTTTTCCACCAAAATTCTTTCAGCTGGAAATTTTTTGACTGCCTTAGAGCAAGTCACAAAATAAGCAAGTCTGTGTCTGGGGAGCTGGAAAAGCAAACCTGGACTTCAGAATAGCAGTCCCCTTATCTTAGTCATGATTCCAAGTTTTAAATCACTGGCACAAAAAGCAACCTCTTGCTCTGAAATTGTCGAAAATCAGAGAAAAGTAACTTCTAGTGGACTGCAAAATCCATCCATTTATAAATTCAGGGTTATTTAAAAATTATTGTACATTTCTGCAAATGTCAGACACACTGCCTTATTCCAATGTGTATCCATGATTCCCACAGTGTTCTTTAATAATTTATGTTAATAATTAAGTATTCAAGAATCTCCTAGATGAATCGTTGTCTGAAGTAGGAAATTAATCTTGTCAGAACTCTACTGATAAACTTCCTGTGAGATGACATTGATACTCCCTTCTCCCAAACATCTGTTCCGTGAGGGGCACTGGAGGATCGGGAACTTTCATGTCAATCCACCAAGTGGTAACACATGGCACGGAGAGGAAGCTTTGATTTTTCTTATCTCTAAAGAAATGCAGACACAAAGTTTTGAACAAGTTGCCAACCCTGGAATTCTTTACTGAACTTTGAGCCTCAGAAATCTCATGGAAGGAACCTCACCAGGTACCTCCTGCTCACCAGGAACCCTCGTCGGTCAATGGAAAGAATCATGGAATGGTTTGGGTTGGAAGGGACCTTAAGGAACATCAAGTTCCAAACCTCTGTCATGGGCAGGGACACCTTCCACTATCCCAGGTTGCTCCAAGCCCCATCCAACCTGGCCTTGGCCACTTCCAGGGATGGGGCAGCCACAGCCTCTCTGGCAACCTGTGCCAGGGCCTCACCACCTTCACAATAAAGGATTTCTTCCTAATATCTCATCTAAAACTCTCCTCCATTAGTTTAAAATTATTCCCCATTGTCCTTTCACTATCTGACTGTGTGAAATATCACTCTCCCTCTTTTTTTATAAGCCCCCTTTAAGCACTGAAAGGTCACAAGGAATTGTCCTTGCAGTGGGTCTGTGCCTGCCTGGGTGTGACTTTACAGATTAAAACAATTGTATGCTTCTGTTACCAGTGCAAAATCCCCCCATTTCCTACTGAGTAAAGCACAGGAGAGCAGGGTTTCCATGCCTTCCNATTAGTTTAAAATTATTCCCCATTGTCCTTTCACTATCTGACTGTGCGAAATATCACTCTCCCTCTTTTTTTATAAGCCCCTTTAAGCACTGAAAGGTCACAAGGAATTGTCCTTGCAGTGGGTCTGTGCCTGCCTGGGTGTGACTTTACAGATTAAAACAATTGTATGCTTCTGTTACCAGTGCAAAATCCCCCCATTTCCTACTGAGTAAAGCACAGGAGAGCAGGGTTTCCATGCCTTCCTGAGGGCTTCCCTGATTGTCTGTGAATTTTGCAAAGTGAGCCAGCAGAGTTGG
>VZTJ01001264.1:1133690-1149037 GCA_013397795.1 Orthonyx spaldingii
TCCTTCCTTCCTTCCTTCCCTCCTTCCTTCCTTCCCTCCTTCCCTCCTTCCCTCCCGCCCTCCTTCCCTGCTATCCCATCTACTATTTTCTCTCTTTACCCTTCCTTTCCCCCCTCACCCTGTGAATTCTGTGGATTTTTCCAGGTGTGGATCAGGGCAGGGCCGCAGCTCAGTCTCATTCCCCAGAGCCATCTCGATGTGCTCAGGACTGGGAGTGTCACCCCTGGGTTTTTCTTACACGGCGAATCCTGTAACAAGTCGAAATACAGGTCAGCTGAAAACACCGTGAAACCTGGCAAGCACTTTATTAACTGTTACTCTCTGGCTTCAGGATGACTTGGGGGATTCACTAAGTGGGTTAAAGAGTTTTCCCATCAAGGTCAGTGGCAGGAATCTGGTGCAAAGTGGTAATAACCACAAGGAGTTTTCAGGCCAACAGGAAGTCCATAAGTTTGGATTTCAGCTCCTGCTGTGGGAATAGAAACATTAAAAAAAGGCTCTGATAACAGTGGAGGTGTTTGGGGTTTTTTTTTTTCTTCTATTTTTTTGTCCCAACAGGAAAATGTATGAATGATTGCAAACAGGACCGTTTCCTCCAAAGTAGTTTATGGAAAATAAAGGAGAGGACAACTCCATCCTGATGTCTTTGGTTCTGTGCCTAAAGCCGTGGGGCAGTGATCCCTGCATGCTGCCCTTCGTCTTTGCAAAGTCCCAGTGATTATAAATGTCTGTGGAGTCCAGAGCACGTGTCCTACCATCTCCTGCTTGAGTTTTAATACTGGAAAAACTTAGTTGGATCCTTTTCCTATTGAGGAAATTTTGGAAAAAGAACATTCCCAGAATGGACATTTAGGCTTTAACGCTAAACAGCGTTAAGAGATATTTTTCCAAACAGAGGTGTGAGGATACATTTTTCAGGGTCCAGTTGGTCCGGTTGTCTAAAACTGAGGCATCTAAATCCTAAACCAGGTGGACACTTCCATTAAGTGGCTGATCACCTTATTTGCACATTTATCACAGGATGGGTTTGATCACACTCTGAGATACAGATATGGAGGAGATGTTTACAAATATTTCTGCTATTTGACTTGTCTGGAATCCACCCTTCTAATAAACTGTCCATAATTAGTATTTCCATCCGTTGCCCACTGTAGTAATGGAGAACAAGTGAACACATTCAGTGAGAGTAGGGATGTGATTCATCAAACCTCAGAGAAGCATCTTTAGGATAAACCAAATCTCATCCTGAACTTCATCAGTGCCACTGACTCACCCTCCTCTGAGAAGAAAGAGAGCCTGGGCTGAATTATTCAGTAGGCACCTTCCCCTGGAAAGGTGCAAATATTAGGATAAATCTCATCCCTGAAGATAAATCAAGTGAACACCATCCTGAACTTACGAGAACAGGTCAATCTTCGCTGCCTGGCCACGATGTTACCAAGCTGGTAACCAGATGTACAAAAGTCCTTGTTCTGTTTTAGCTGCAAGGCATTCCTGTCGCAAAGGCAATAATCCCCCTGACAATGAGAACTGCATCTCACAGCTGTGGAAAAGATTTTGGGAAAGCTCTAGAATGGCCTATCTGCCACAGATCTCTGGGGTTTTGGAAGCCAAGTTACAAGCACAGAAATTAAATAGAAGCATGCCCCAGACCTTGATTCCACCCTGGCTTCTGAAGAGAATCCAGAGGTGTGACTCGACCTACAAGGTCCTTAAAACATCAGGTGTCGTTCCTATGTGTCCACCATCACGACAGGGAGATGAACGTGAGTTGAAGACTCAACTGACTGGAAGAGGGAAGAGGGTTGGTGTCAGAGATTCCCTTCTGTGCACAGCACTTGAATGCCCTGGATTATCTTGCATCTGTGGACCTGTCAGTCCTGCCACCAAGCTCATCAGCCTGACATGGGCTGGCACACCAGCAAGGCATGGGTTTCTCATCCGAGCTTCTTGTTTTTGTGTCCCTTTGATTTACTCCAGGGTCACACATGGCTTGGCTGGATGCTGGGGTTTATTCCTGTCAGCACACCCAGATATATCAATATTAATTGTTCTTTCACGGCTTCAGCTACTCCTCCTTTAGCAGAAAAATATAAACTCCACCAGTGATGAATTCTTAGTTCATGCCCATAAATCAAGACTGTGAACTCAACCCTGGATTATTATTGTTTGTTTGCAGATGATCAGTTGGGAAGATGGAGAGGGACCCAAGCACTGCTGTCAGCAATATGTCGATGAGCTCCAGTGCCTTGCAGTGACGCTTCCAACCCTCCTTGTAATCTGTCAGGATGCCTATGAGGAAAAGCATCTGGCTCCAACTCAACCTAGCAAGACTGAGCACATCCTGACTTTTAAAAAAAGAACTTGAGAAACTCCCTTTGTCACTAATTTTTTTAGGAATTTGCTTTGTCACTGTGTTCCAGGGGCCGGTTTACATCTGCAATTTACTGCAAACTTGAGTGAATAGCTGCATCCCTGGATTTAACACTCCCTACAAAGGCACTTCATCCAGCTGGTCACTGACACACTTCCTTCAGCAACAAGAGCACCTAGGAGGAAAAGGAAAGGAAAAGGAACCAATACAAACATGTTGCTGTGGAGAAAATGAATGGAATCCTCATTGCACATTATATGGCTTAAAAAGCATAAAAATCTTTAAATGAGGGGAAAAAATGTGGGGAAGTTTGAAAGAGATTCAATATTTGAATTACCATCAGACATATATTCTTTTCATCAGAGGAGATGAAATTCAATTTTTTTTCCTTTAGCTTCCTCTCTCTCCCTTTTCTTTTTTTTTTCCCCAATAAAATAGCAGTCCGAAAATAGCAAGAGTGGGAAAAGTAAACTGGCAGGTATTAATTAGCTGGACAGGTAGCAAAAGTAAAACCTCCACAGCTACGTACTCTGGAAATTCCGGGGCGGAGTAGGAGGGGGCAATTCACATTTAAATATTTAACTCATTCGAGGTTTTTTTCTCAGCTTTCTTACTGAGTTAGAGGAAAGAAAGATGGGTATTGTTTGCAGCCTTCTCAGATGAATTTCTTGTCTTTATTGACTTCTGATTTCTGCACCAAAATCAACAACATTTCCTGTAGGAACAGCCAGTGCTCTCACTACAATGTCCCAGTGCCTTACTTCCCCCTGCACGATGCTATTCCTGGACCCGAGTGCCTTTGAAAACCAAGGCCTCAGGATATAAGTAGCAACACAGAAAATTAGGTTATTGTTTGGCTCCCATTTCCTTTCACTACACGTAAAGAAAACAAACTGGTTTTGCTCATTCATAAACCTGCCAAGATTTTTTTAAACACTCGAAAAACCCTGACCCCAATTCCCTGTGTCTTTCACGTCACAAATTCAAATATTTTCAAAGCCACTCTGATTTACCTGATAGGAGAAGTGGGGGCTGTTGAAGAGGTCAAGGATCAATTCCCTGTGATTTTTGGAGGCAAAGTGTTTTCCCATAGATCCACAGTGCATTGGACACAACCTGTACTTCCATCAGGTCTACACAACTGGAATGTGACATATTAGTAAAAAATTCTTGTCTGTGAGGGAGGTGAGGCTCTGGCACAGATTGTCCAGAGAAGCTGTGGCTTTCCCATCCCTGGAAGTGTCCAAGGCCGGGTTGGACAGGGCTTGGAGTAACCTGGGATAGTGGAAGGTGTCCCTGCCCACGGCAGGGGGTTGAAACAAGATGAGCTTTATGGTCCCTTCCATCCCACACTATTCTGTGATTCTGTGATTCTGTGATTCTGTGATTCTACTACAGGAGGTTCTTCCCAGGACAGCTTTAAAAGCTACAAATTTTCTACTTTTTTATATTTCTGGTAGGGAAGACACGAGAAAGATAATTTTTTTCCTTGCACAGTCCTATTGCTGTACTTGGTCTTTTGGGGGAGCAGAAGTCAAGTTTCCATGACCTTATCAGTTCTTGGGTTTTTTCTCTTTTTTTTTTTCTCCAATGGCTGCCAAGCAAGAATTCAGGTGTGAGGCTCCTCCAGAGAAGAACAAAAAGCAAGAGCTGAGTAATGGACTATGTGGACATGACCCTGGCTGAGGGCTTTGTAGTCTCTGATCCAACACCATGTCATCCATTGTCAGCCCTGAGCTAGAAATTATCCAGGATTGTGGCTGATCAAAGACTGGGATTGAACAAGAAACCAAAAAAAAAATGTAGGACAACACCACAGAGGGCTGATTGCCTTGAAATGATAACCAGATTATTTTTTTAATTTCTCAGGAGACATAATTGTGGAGGTCACCTTTTTCCCTTCTCAACATGTCAGAACAATTTCCTGAACTCTCTGTGGAATTGCCACCAAGGTTAACGTAGTGTCATAAGTCTACATTTCCCAAGTATCTCCTCCTGGAAACAATAAAATGTAATAGAAGTAAAGAATCAGATGAAATTAAAACATCCTAGGACTCATTGCACCTGTCTCTCTCATCCTTATCATCTGTAAAAGAACCTGAGAGTATTACAGAAGAGAGGAGAATAATTTGACATTATTAATATCATCAGTCAATCTTCACCTATGCTGAGATGCACAAACACTTGTGTTCCCAAAGACAGGAACGCTTTGCTGCGTTAGGAACACGAAGGCAACAGTGACTGAACACATGAGAAAACCCCTGATACAGGAATTTCCCACTCTGCTGCTCACTCAATGCATTCCAGAGGAGAGGATAGAGCACGGAGCGCTGATCAGGCAGCTCAAGGAATACAAGCTTTAAAGGTAGGATCTATTTTTCCAGATTTTAGCAAAACTAGAGAAGATCAGAGAATATTACCAACATGATCCAATAGCTGATGGAGAAAGAGCCAAAGCCCTGGTAGCAGCAATGTGGGAAAGGATGAATTAACCTGGTTCTTTTCCTGATAACATTTCAGACTGACAACATCTTTAACTTCTGGTTTTGCCTCTCATTACACTTTGCTTTCATCTCTTCCCTACACGAAGGTCTAATCCCTCGGCCATGCCGCCAAGTCCTTTTCTTTAGATGCAAGATGGGACAAGGAACAACAGATGGAAATAAACCAACGACGTAGCGCGGAGAAGTCATGAGACAATCTGGTGCCACCATGCTCAAGATATTCCTCCTTGCAGAGTTCTGAAGGCACTAATTTCTGTAGACAGCTGCCTGGGGAAGGTTCTCAGAGGTAGGTGTGCCGTAACTCCCACAGCTTGGGAATCTCTGGGCTAGAGGAATGAGGACATTTTTTCCTCCTTATGTTCCCGAACTCTAAGTAAAGTCCTACATCCTACACAGAGTACATCTCTGTTGAGATTTTTTTTTTAAATCTCACCTGCAGTCTCTCTCCATTCCTGTCCATCCCCAGCACTGACAAGGCTCCTTGGAAATCAGCATTACCACCAGAAATGCCTGAGAGCTGCAGGGAACCTCCCAGGAGGTCTAAAAGAGAAAAAAGCTCGAGCTGCAATAAAAATAATCACTAGATATGAAAAACTTTTTTCAGCAGTTCAATTGTCAATCTAAGAGAAACCCCCCTGAGTAATTCCATCAGAAACCATGGATGCTTCCCTCTTTGTGTCATGGTGAAAAATGCAAAACTCGCAGTAACATCAGTGCTGTGAGAAAGGACAGCTGGACATGACCCATGAGCACCATGAGAATCATGTCTGTATTAAACATTGTTTGATTCTGCTGCTTGGGCTGAAAAGACAGCTTGGAAATCCTCCATGGGGCCACCAGCACCAGGGGAACAGTGAGGGACAGGAGCCAGGCGATAAAAAGCTTGGAAAAGATGCAGTTCCTCCACCTCCAAGAAATTCAGTTTCTTGGCTTGAGGTTGTCATCAACTGCCACCAACCTTATTTTTTGATCTGTGGGTACCTGCTGAGCTCATGGGAGATGATGGGGCTGTGTCCTGCTTCTTATTCAGAATAAAGAATGAAGCTATTTGCTATTATCCTGTTCTGTGTGCATTCTGATAGTTGGTGGTTTGGGGATTTTTTTCTTTGTTTGTTTGGGAGGTTTTTTTAATTTTTGATATTGGGGTTTTTTTTGTGTGTGGTGTTATTTTTAATTTTTTTAATGTTTTGTTAAAAAATCATGTACTGCCAAGAGGTTTAATCACGAATCACAGAATTATTTGAGTTGGAAGGGACCTAAAAGAGCATCTCATTCCAACTCTCCTGCCATGGCCAGGGACACTTTCCACTATCCCAGGTTGCTCCAAACCCCGTCCAGCCTGGCCTTGGACACTTCCAGGGATGGGGCAGCCACAGCTTCTCTGGGCAACCTGTGCCAGGGCATCCCCACCCTCACCATAAAGAATTTTTTCCTACTATCTAATCTAAACCTCACTCCTTCATCTTAAAGCCAAATTAAGCCACGTTTGTTGTCACCACTCACCTCCTTGTTTCTTAGCATAGTTACCAGGAGGATTTGCTCCCATGACCTTGCTGGGAAAAGAGATGAGACTGACAAGGATGTAATTCCCTTTTAAACCGTGTGGGTTATGTGCGTTTCTTTTCCAGTCAGTGGGAACGATGCCAGACAAGGGAACTGAAGGTGGGTGAACTATTTCAGATGGTTGATGTTGATGCCACAGAGAGATGAACACTTCAGGAGCTATTTGTTCACAAACATTTATGGGAGATTTGTCTGTCTGTGCTCATCTCCGAGCTAATCCTGTGTCCAGGTTGGAATAGAGGAGCCGTAATGCAAGAATCAATTAATGCTTAATCAAAGTATATTTTCAGAAGTAGCCAATATGTATTCCATTGGGAAAATGGAATGCCTTTATTTTCCCCGATTTCCCCAAACACTCACTTCTGAAATTTTCTTATTGATTTTCATATTTGCAGGTTGATGACCCATTTAATTCCTGTACAAAATACAAGTTTTTCCTGCTTGGCCCACTCCTTCTTGGAGATGCTGCTGGGAAGGACAAGCACAAATGAGCTTTCTGTGCTGGATCTTTTCCTGCTTTCATAACCTCACACCTTTCTGACAGGTGCAAAACCCCAGAGGGTGTCGAGATTAAATTGAAACACTTCCCAAAGCTTTGCAGAGGTGCTTACACGAGAGGAACCACTGCTAAATTTTCCACAGGCTGAACTCAATTTTTGCCATCAATAACCACTCCTTTTCCAGTCAAAACAGCAACACAAGTTTAATTTATTTAGTTCAAAGGGTGTAAAGGCATTCACTGAAGACTGAGTGAACGGTAAAACTGCAACGCAAAAGTAATCTAAAAACTTGAAGAGACGCTAAGGGGAGTTAAGTCTTTCCATGTAGATCAGAAACTTCCAGCAGGAATAATGAAAAGTGGTGCTGGGAGAAGCTAAAAGGTATTTTATCCTTACCTAAACACCTGTATCCCATTCATGATGTGGGTGTCAAAATTTTCAGGACTTGAGTTTCTCACTCAAGAGAGACAGATATTAACACACAACATAGCATTAAAGACTAGAAATGTCTTTTTTTTTTTACTAGGCAAGCTGGACCTTGATATTTGCATAGAATTAGCTCTTTTCATCCTCAGATGAGCAACTCTTCTTACCTGTACGTGAATCTGAAGGAGAGGCTTGTGCAGACACTCCCACGGAGGCACACACCAGGCTCAAACCTGTTCCCACGTGCTAAAAAACAGTGGAAAACTTCCAGCTTTGTTATCCTGGCCATTGGTGTCTCAGACTTACCCATTTTTAGAGAGTCATCATTTTATCTCAGAATTAATTGAAATGGAAGAGCTGCAGTGAGGGTTTCATCATCGGGAGGGAAAACAGACAACTTCCCAGACCAGACCAGATCAATTCAATGTCTGTCAGCCTAGGGGGTTGTTCCTCCTTAAAAAATCAACCCACTTTTCCTTCAGAGCACCAGATGATCCAGTCATTAGCACTTGAGTCCATGACAACCCTTCCCAGCTGATCCTTGGGGCTGTGTAAAACAGCACTAACAACTCTGATAGATTTTTGCTTTTTGAGGAAAGGGACACATCATGGTTTACAAGAAATTGTGCTAGATGCCAATTAAGCCAAGAAATTTTGGAATTTTTGCAGTGAGGATAAGGTCAGTATTGAAATCTTTTTTTCCGCAGCATACTATGGAAGCCTTAAAAAACACACCAAAAAAACAAAACCAAAAACCCCCCCAAACAAACTAAAAAGGGAATAGAAAACAAGGAATTTGATCTTTCGCTTTAGTAACCCAGAGGTTCCAACACACTCAAGAAAAAATATCTCTTAGGGATGCAGGGCTGTTCTGTTGCTCCACTGCCTGCAGGATTTCCTGGGATCGTCAGGGAATTGTTTCAGCTCAGTGCCTACAGTCACGCAGGACTTGTCTGGACCATGAGCACCAGACTTTTGCTATTGATTTATGGGATGGTTACTCAGGCCCCATAATGATGGGACCATAATAAGTACAGAGACACAGCTCAACCCATTCCCCACTGTTCGTGGGCACAACACACCAGGGCAACTCAAGGCCACTCATTTAAAAATTCTGCCTTGGCCATAGCAACACAAGTGTCCCCCTTGTTTGCGCAACAGGCACAAACCCTTTTTTTCCATCAAAATATTCAAGAGAAGGCTTTAAAGAATTTGGGAAAGCACGATTTGCCCTGAGGGACGCTGCAGGAAGTTGCACTATCGGTAGGATCTGAGGGAAGCTGCTGAGCACTTTGTTTTGTTACCTGTAGCACACGTTGTAAGTGAGCAAGGACCTAAACCCTCCCTGGGTGAGTGCCCAAGGAATGCTACCAAGGGCATTTCACCTGGAACCCTGAACACAGATCGGAGCTTGAAAAGCTTCAGGATAGTCCTGAAGATGATAATCAGAACCAACAGCAGCATTTTAAAGTATAATTGTAAAGAACAAGTGTCAGAGGAAAGAAGTCGAAGAGTAGAATTAAAGATTAATTTATTTTTTCCTCTTGCCTTGTGGCTTTGGAGGGTTACGAGTCAGAATGAAGTGTTATTGTCCTAAAAACACCTTTAGGGGACTGGCTACAGGCAGGCAAGAAAGGAATGAAAATCATTCCTGGGAGAAAATCAGACGTTGTCTTCAATGAAACTGGGGAAGAAGGACCACGTTCCAGGTTCCAAGTGAAACGTGAATGTGGGATGTCAGCAGGACTTCAGCTGATGAAAACGCTTCATGATTTATGTATTTCTGCTGTTCCATAGTGCATCTCCCTTCAATCCAGCTGTTCCTTCATTAGACCAAATGCTGGTGCCAGTCTCTGTGGACAGGCTACATCTGCCGTATGAATATGTAATTACAGTTCTCTGTGAGTGTCCAGGTAACTGTGGCATTTGGGATCTAAGGAGACGATGTGTTATCTAGGTCAAGTTAAAAACAATCAAACAAACAAACAAAACCTTCTAGAATTTAAATAAGAACATGTTCTGGTCACCAGACCTTTGGAGGATGCATTTTTGTTGACCTACCTTACTCAGTTCACTGCTTGGAAAGAAGAATGCAAGAGCAATAAATGCATGAAAAGTGGTCTCAGAAGTGTTTTAGACAGAGAAACTTCTTCAGGGATTATGAGAACATAGATTTGCCTCACATCTTTTCAAAATCCACCACGTTTATCGCTTTCAAAAGGACCTAGTTCAAAGCAGATTTGGAATTATTGCCAACTTGCACATAAATAATTAAAAAATAAAAGTGAAGGTTTAAAATGTTTAGACATTGTCAATTGTGTAAAAATTATGTTCACACCTCTTGGTAGGACAAAATTTTTTTGCAAAACCCTAAAAAATAAAAGATTTCCAAATATACATCATTTCAGAAGGAAGCAGAAGCTTCAGCCTTACATGTTTTCTCTAAAAGAGATCAAAGCAAGAAACTCAAATTTGGGCACTCTGAGATTTGAGAGGAATTGAATTCCAGGTCTGGCATTTGCAATTCTGACCAAGGTCTATATTTCTCAGAAAAGTGTGATCTGAATTTCCTGCTCAAACCATGCCCCGAGCAGGCTGAGCTCCATTCCAAAGAGTTCTGCTCTGCACGATGAAAACAAAAAGATTTCAGGCAAAAATAAGAGTCTGAACCACTGCCTGAGATTCATCTTACCTTTGCTGGAGGTCCTGAAGCTCATTCTCATTTCCCTCCCATACACACATGAATTTTTAATCATGCAAGGAACCGTGCCTGTGCTGCTGAGAACTGGAACTGAATGATGAGTTGAACTCGTCTAATCAAACCTGTTTTCCTGCACAACATCAAACTGCCTGCTCTGGCTGCCACATTCCTGCCATCTGCCCCTCTGGAAAGTCTATTAAGTTCACTACCATCCCTTTAATGATGTGGAAGGACTCATGGTCTGGGCGTCTGGAGGTAGGACCTGGGTTTCTCCTCAGCACCAGGAGCTCTGGGCATGCACTCCCAAGTTCTTCTGCACAGAAATACGGTGAGGATGGATGGATGTGACTTTTGTACCGAGGTGGATGTGACTTTTGTACCGAGGTCAATGTGATTTTCTGGGCAGGCCTATGGGGGCTGACTCAAATCTGATTTCATTGTTGTGATATCAAAAGTCATTTAGTTAATCACAGCTCTAATTTTCACACAGCACCTCCTGGCTACAGGCAGACGTGGAGTTCCAGAGCTACTCCACAGAAGTAGGTACGGGAGTTATTTGACCACGCATCTGCCACCAAGGGAAATGAATAAAAGGGAAAAGGCTCCCAAAATGCAGCTGGAAATAGCTCAGTAGAAAGCTGGTGAGCAAAGGGACAGCCACAGTCTGTCCTGGCTGGGGTTTGAGGTTGGATGGGGCTTGGAGCAACCTGGTCTGGTGGGAAGTGTCCCCGCCCATGGCAGGAATGTGGAATTGGATGATCTTGAAGGTCCTGTCCAACAAAAACCGTTCTGTGATTCCCTGGTAGTTGAACCATGTTGGCTCCTGATTTTGCTGAACACATCAGGAGTCCCAGGAACCTTTCTCCCCTCACTCAGTCAGTGCCTGGAGGAAGTGGATCCCTGTACATCAGGAAGTGAAGCCTCGATCTCACCACATGCTCACTCTTTGTTATACAGCTCTGGATCCACCCCCCAGCTGCTTTGCCAAGAATTTTCCCAATCCTTTCATTCTCTTCCCTGGACAAAAATACATAAATTTATGACCTTGCTCACTACCAGCCTGACTTACCCCTGTCTTTATGCAGCTTGTAGCTCTGACTTTTCCAGTGACTTGAACATTTGTAGCATTTTCTTGCATTAGAAATTCCACAATCCCCTTTTCTGCCCCATACTCACTTGCCTTTATCTTTGCCTGGGCTTTTATTCTCCTAACCATCACCCCAAAGGGGTCAGCAACTCCAGTCCTGGGCAAACCTTTTATAGAGGGCTTGAGAAACTCACAGTTGTTCCACCTTTTAAGTTTTATTGATCTCTATAAAAAGCTCAGCTGCTCTGTTAAGGGCGTTATGTGGATGAACGCACACAAATGATGATTTCAGCTAGAGGAGAGAAAAAAAAAAAGGAATAATGTTGAACATTTGTAACTGTGTTCAGTGGGTAAAAATTACACACAAAATCAGAGCTTCACATTGGCTTCTAACCCTCATTCTCTTGTCACCAGGTTTTGAGGGGTCTCCCTGCTCCTCTCAGGAGTGGGTTGGTGGCTCAGGAGAGAGATTTGTTGGTCTTCAAGTGCCCAAAGACGTGTGGAGGTGTCTGGAGAAAACTTCAGACTTGTTTTCACCTGAGTTGCACACAAATATTAAGGATCCAATCTTTAAAGATCCATCTGGAGATGTCCATGGGAGGAACAACATTGTCTTTGTCTTCTCCTGTGTTCCACAGAGAGACCTGGACACAAGGAATGACTCAGATTTAAGCTGGGCTGAGTCACCCCTGAAAGATGCCAAGCTTTTCTACCAAAAATCCCTCAAATCCTCATCACTAAAAGGATGATAAGCTCCCCATCCTGGCCTCTGTGTGTGTTCAACTTGTCTCCTCAGATGGCAGTTTGCTCAGGAAGGAATTATCTCTGACTAAGTATTTTCAAGTGGCACAAAAGCATAACGTAATTAATCTCATTTTCTTCAAGAATATAAATTAGGAAAACAGCAACAAACATCCTGGAAGTTGAACAGCTTTTGTGTCTTGGAAGAGTTGGCCTGAAAACCTGCCTGTGACCCCTGGGGAAGCTTTGGTGCAGGGTGCATTCACCCAATCCTACATCCAACAAAAATATCCAATTCCACAGCACATTTGTGGCCACATTTTAGCAACTCCCAGAAACTCGCAGCAAAATAACAAAGCAAGCAATTCAGGTGGGCGCATCTGAGATGAAAGAGTAGAGGAAAAATGCACACAATAGGTCTGTGAAGAGACAATTAATTGAGGGAACAAACTGAAAAGGGATCAATGCAGATCCACCCCTGAGCGATGCCACTTCTGATTCTGCCATTGTCGTGGTGTCACCGGTAACCACCGGGTGCCCCAGGGATGTACTCAGCATCACTCAGCCAGCCTGTTGTCATCAACAGGTGAGGTTAGGTGAGGTGTAGATTCGAATTATTTTATAGAGGATGAAAAAAACCCCACCTGTTCTCCAGGTATATGCAAAGAGAACGTTCCATCAGCACCTTCCTCATGCTCTGAGCAATTTAGCTGTTGCAGGAGTTAGTAAAGCAAGCAGACTATCAATTGTGTCTTAATTTTTTTCTCTGGAATAAAAAGCGAATCAATACACAATTAACTAAAAATATGCTGTAATAAAAATACTCTTTTCAGTGCTAGGAAATACTGAAGTGCAATTTTCCTCCTAGAATAGAGTCAAAGACCTCTTAACTTCCAGCTAAAGCAACACCATTTTATTGTCCCCTTCTTCCTTCTGAGCTGCTCCTGTGGTCACTGTCCTGGGTGGTCCTTGCTGTCATTTATAACAGGTCCACTTCTCTCTTCTCTATTCATATTCTCTTCTTGCTGTCAGCATCATTAAATCAGAGAATGGTTTGGGTTGGAAGAAACCTTAAAAACCATCCAGTTCCATCCCACCCCACCACAGGGACACCTTCCCCCAGACCAGGTTGCTTAAGGCCCCATCCAACCTGGCCTTGAGCATTTAATCAACATTTTCACACTCACCTTCCCAGGAAATCCATCTCAAAGTGGTAAAACTGAGATTGTTTCAGCCTATTCCTGTCCCCAACAGCTCTGAATGCTTTGGCTAATTCCAGATAACTCTTGACAAACACGGGAAGCTGGAGGAGAGTCTCATGCAAAGAAGTGGCTGTTGCATGTCAGCTTTTATTAGATAATAAGGAGCCCACGTCCGAGAGGCACAATCAGAAAGGTATTTTGAATGCTCACAACTGACAGGAAAGCTTTGATCATGCCCTGGGTCAATCAAGAGAGACAAATCCAGGGGATTTCACTGATCAAACAGGCCTGGGTTTGCAATATCATCCTCTACCACTTCGAAAGGTGCAGCTGCTGCCAGATTAAGAAAATCAAAGACTGATTTGTGTTGCCACCAAAAGGGACAGTCCCACTTGCTCTGGCCTCCCTGGTGCGTTCACACAGTCTCCCACGTGTCAGCTCTGGCAGGTGTGGTCACACACAATGACTGCTCCACTCACTGATCCAGCAGAAAGCCACACATTTTCCAAAAGAAGAGGCAGAGGGAAAGGTGATCCCATCTGTGCTCACATCCATGGAGAGAATACTGTGCCTTTGGCACAGCTGGCAGCAACTCAAGCCAAATGTAAAGTCACAAACTGGCAGTTTCCTGAAAGCCCTGGACAACGATCGCTCCCCTTTTTCCTAAAATCGTGGATTTTTACACAAAGCCATGTGCACACACACTGGGAAAATTGTGGGAATTAATGCTTGAAGGTGGAGCTGGTATAGAAGGAGCATAAATGTGATCTTGGGACTGGTGGTGTTTCATTCCATACCTTCTCTGACTGCATCCCATCTACTCCACTCCCTCTCTGCAGTTTTCCCATGCTCATTCCTGAGGGGAGATTACCCTTGTGCAGGATTCAGCACCCGAGGAAGGTCTCTGCCACCCCATGGGCACCACAAAAACCTCAAGGCCACGATGAACATCACTGCTGCTTCAGCTGTCATGAGATGTCCTGCAGCGTAAGGAAGACCCTCATGGTGTGTTCAGGGATGGCTTGGAAAAATGGTAATTCAGGGGAAACAGGAGCAGGTTAAAAAATCATGAGGGGCCGAAAAATGCTGAATAAGGTAACAATAATAATAATTCAAACTCCCTTCTAAAACAAGGAGCCCACCACAAACACCAGGAGAGACCTTTCCATGCTAAGCTGTGGAAGCTCTTTGCTGGATGATGCCGCTAGTGCTTGCATGGATTTAAGAAGTGTTCAGATAAATTCACAGAGGGAAAATCCACGTGCTGCTGCCTGGTACCACCAGCCCAGCTCTTGTTCCGGAGGTCTCTGAGCCCTGCCCAGCTTGGGGTAGCCCAGGGATGTATTTCAGTGCATTTACTCAGCTCTTGCCCTACCCCTGACATCTGCTTTGGCCACTCGGGGCTGCACTGGCCTTTGCTCCAACCCATCGATGCAGTTGTGCCATCCCAGGGAAAGGCTCCTGCGCAGATGCCTGAGGGATCACACAGTGGGAATTGACTGATTTTCTGCCCCCAGCTCACTTTGGACTGTCCCCTTCCCCTTGGCAGCATCCCTCTCTCTCTCTCCCCTCTGTTCAGGACTCTCTTTCCTGAGCCAGAAGTGAAAATTCAGCCCCGCTACACCCCCTGCCTTGTCCTCCCCTTCCCTCCCGTCCTTCCCTCACAACTTTCCCTGCTGCTGTCCCGTTTTCCACAGCGGGCAGCCCACACCAGCAGAGAGACGCCAAACAAAGGGGCTGACGTTATCCTCGTTGCCCACCAGCTCCTCCAAGTTCTGCCAGAAGTTTGGTATTAGGGCTGCTGGGATTTTTTTAATTCCCTTTTAAACCCCGCTTGGATTTTGTTGAACAATTGTCATTAACAGGGAAGGATCTTGGTCTCTGTTTAAGCCCGCTGTGAAACAGAATGGAGAATGTTAAAATTCAGAGTGGGGCTGTCTCCCCCTCCTTTTTTTCCCCCTTTTTTGTCCTTTTTTCCTGCAGCTGGTGGGGCTTTCTCAGCCTAGGAAGGAGCAGATCCCTACGAGGACGCAGCTAAACCAGCCCTACACAACCCGTGCCCACCGGCACCACCAGCAGCTCCCCCACACCCCACGGAACGACAAAGGAACCTCGATTACTGACTCACCACGCCAGCTGAAGGAGAGGGGAGGGAGGGAAAGAATGCATTTGTACCAGCGGGCTCCGAGCCTGCGGGGAGGTTGGCTGGCATTTCGGCAGCTGAGGGGGTGCCCCGTGCCTGACTCACC